>VZTI01005714.1:620617-667060 GCA_013397865.1 Struthidea cinerea | reverse complement strand
TTTTTTGTAAAAGTGACTGTTAAACTTTAATATGTTTTACATGTGAAATAGTCCAATTTCTTTTAATTCCTTATAGGTCACAGAAAATCTCACGCGTACAGGAAAGTACATAAATATTCTTAAACAAGTAGAAAAAATAGAAATGATTTGGACATTTCTGAGTCCACATACCTGACTCAGAAGTACAAAACTTTTGGTGGTTAGAAATTAAGCCTTCTAATAGGAAAAAATTATTAGATTTCTCAATGTGTAACAGAGCAAAGATATCAAATGGAGATTCTTTTTCTAAATTTATCATCTCATTCCTCTTACTAAACTTTAAAAAAAAAACAGAAGAAGCTTGAAACTGTGAGGGAAGAGCATTCTGTGCAAGCAGAGCTATAGGACAAGGTCCTGATGTTCTTCTCTAAGATTCCTCTGAGTTGCTTTCAGTTACCTGACATATGACTTTATCATTTGGTTTTGGACAGAAACAAGCACCTGACTACAACTAAGGACATTTTTGGGGGTTTTGTTACAAACTGTCTGTCTTTTAAATTAAAAGTTTCATCTCTAATGATACCATGAGTTTCTGTTCTGCAGAACTGCTGCTATAAAAAGGGAACACTTAAAAGTTTGCAGAACTTTCAAGTCCCAGGTACCCACACAAGAACCCTGCAGCAACACCAGCCTAAGCAGAGGCAGAAACCAACTTAATATTCTAGGAAATGCAGATTTACACCCTCCTTTGACATCACAAGCACCCAGACTGACTCCACAGAATTTTCCTCCTTGAGGACAACCAGAGGCACCAGTGAGCTCAGATATTTGAAAGGTTGGGGGAGCCTCAGTTAACTCACAATCACAACAATCATGCAGAACCATGAAGGAAACATACACCTGCTGCTTTCATGAAGTGGGTATTGTTAAACTGCTCATTTGCTGACAGCATAACTGATGTTGTGCATTTAGAACTGAGAATTTGGAATAGATGAGTCACTACAGAAAACAAAAAGGTAATTCTGCCAGTTGAAATAATCCCCAGAGGAAGGGGCAAAACCCTATGGAAATCACTAGATTTTGTCACACAGAGAAGACTGAGCCTGATGACTTCATTTACCACTTCTCCAAGCCCTTAGAATTCCTTGTACGTATTCTGCTTCTTGTGAAACTTCAGGAGGTCTACGATCAGTAAAGATCCTATAATACTGTCTCCTTTTAAATTCCCATGCTCCCTAATCATGCCCACAATGTAATTAATACCTGTAGTTCTCATTCACCCACACAAATTCCCCTAATATATGATGACCTGTAGCAAGTCATCAGTGGGAAGCTCTTCATTTCCTTATTCTTTATTAAATTTTCTTTTGAAGGACATGGACCTTCAGAGTTCTCACACCCAATTTTCCTCAGCCACCCTGAAGTGTGTCTCAGAGCAGTGTCCAGCCAAAGGCGAGCCTGAGCATCACCATGTGCTGCAGTGACAGCAACTGCTTAATAACCACTTTTATTTTGGTTTTCTGTTGTCTTCTGAGTGACATTTTGACAATAGCCAATCCACTTCAGTGATCCAATCTTTCCAGGGAGCAATTGCTGTTGTGAGTGAGTTTGTGTATTCTCTTGCAGAGGCTGAAGAACAATATCAATGCACTTTGGAGCTCATGAACAGTGACAGACCTGGCGAAGAGAACTCAAATGGAGAGCCTGGAAATCTTAAGAACCTTGAGTTAATAGCCACGGTGTGAAACTGGGAACATATTTTTAGCTATGTAAAAAATATAAAAATTCAATTATTGAATATTGACTGTATAGGAAATTTAAATTTTGTGTTAGTCCTCTGAACTGCCCACGATGAGGATTAGAAATTAAGTTTTTCTCTTCCTGCATTGCTGATATTGTCTATTTTTTACCGTTGCTGTATTATTCAAACTTGAGGTGCCACAGGCCATGTCTTCAATCTTGTTTTAGAGGAGATTTCTTTATGCCGGTAATTGAATGGTAGGCTTTATGTCAACTTACTTGTTTGTCGACACAGAGCACTGTCACCAGCTGTGCCTACAACAATGATTTCTTTTGTGACATGTACGTCATTATCTCCTCCAGGAATTTGTCCAAGGCCAACAATTCACTTCAAATAGTTATTCTGAAAACCATCAGAATGAAAGTACTTTGAAATATTATTACCTTAGGACAAAAACGATGCACTGATTTATCTAAGTGCAATTTCTTCCATATCCTTGGTCTCTCTACACATGAGCAGAATTTCACCAAGAGCATGAGCTGTGGCCAGAAGGGAACTTGAAAGATAGCAATGGGAAAAGGAGCTTTCCATTCTGTGACATAATTAGCATCATTATTAAAATTTAGCATTATTGTAGAGTACTTAGTGTGGTTTGGGTTTTTTTATTCCATGACTGATAGCAATACAGTGCCATCTGTAACTTCCTGTGTGCAGAAGTGAAGGCACCAAAAGTCTATTTACTCCATATCCTTCATCTTTCATTATAGCATGGTCAGAATGCAATATCAGGGCTAAAACCTGTAATGCTGAAGAGGGCCACTGGTTAATAAATCCCATTTTAACCTCTGACCTAAGTCCACAATTGATCCAGGCGGTCCGATTTTGTTCTTAGCACAGCATCAGGTCAGTGTTTTCCCTGTAACACACAATGTGGGCAGACAGGCAGCTCAGAGCAGACTCGTTCGAGGTGGTGATGCAGTTGGAGGCATGAGGATTGTTGGAGTTTGACACCCTGTGCTCAGAAAGCATTTACTGTCTTTTAACCTGTGCATTTAAAAAAATCCACAGTCATGGAATGGTTTGGGTAGGAAGGGACCTTAAATCCCATCCCATTCCACCCCTGCCATGGGCAGGGACCCCTTCCACTACCCCAGGCTGCTCCAAGCCCTGTCCTGCCTGGCCCTGGACACTGCCAGGGATCCAGGGGCAGCCACAGCTTCTCTGGGCAACCTGTGCCAGGGCCTCTCCACCCTCACAGGGAACAATTCCTTCCCAATATCCCATCCATCCCTGCCCTCTGGCAGTGGGAAGCCATTCCCTCTGTCCTGTCCCTCCATCCCTTGTCCCAAGTCCCTCTGCAGCTCTTCTGGAGCCCCTCTAGGTCCTGGAAGGGGCTCTGAGCTCTCCCTGGAGCCTTCTCTTCTCCAGGTGAGCACCCCCAGCTCTCCCAGCCTGGCTCCAGAGCAGAGGGGCTCCAGCCCTGGGAGCAGCTCCAGGGCCTCCTCTGGGCTCTCTCCAGCAGCTCCACGTCCTTGTGCTGTTGGGAAGCCCAGAGCTGCAGGTGGGGTCTCTCCTGAGCAGATAAGAGGGGCAGAATCCCCTGCCTTGCCCTGCTGCCCACGCTGTGGGGATAAGCCCAGCACACTGGGGGTTTCTGGGCTGCTGGGGCATGTTGAGCTCATCATCAAGCAACTGCCCCCTGCAAACTCATGCAAACAGCCCCATGACATTCAAACAAAGCAGTTTTAAGCATGTATGTTTGCATTATGCCATATCATTATCTTATACACAACAATGCATCTAGAGCTGTTAAGATTTCCCCTTTATAGCGTGGCAAGAATTACAGGATAAAAGCTTCCTGCCCATGGAATGTCACACTGCAAATAACAGATCCCATTAAAACACCAGTGCTCTTGTAATCGAGACAATTGCAGCCCAAACAAGAGCTAAAGGTTTTGTAGAGTGCTGCTGAGTGAAATATGAAATTGATATTGTCACTAAAGATTCTCGCAACAAGTTATTTCTGCCGCTTGAAACAAAGGACACGAGAGGTTTTTCAACACCTAGCTTGGCACAGATGAATGCAAAATGCATGGGTTTACTCCTATCAGTGTAATAGTTCCTTGGAGCCCCTCTCCCCCCACTCCCACACAGACATACATTATTCAGCGTGTTAAGAGACCATCTGGAACCTGCTCCTGAAATAGCCCAGGACTTGATGACCTTCCAGATACGCCGCAAAAACCATTTGTTTGACACGGGTTTGGAAGAAGGTAGTGGGTGTGTTGCTTCTGAAGGGCTTAAGCAGGCTATTTTACAGTTTTGATTAATGCTTGATTTAATTTATTATTTGTATGTGACTGTTTCGGAGAGTGAGGTCACCCACTCTTAATGTTCGGCTTAATGAATGCTTCCAGTGTTTACTGCTGAAATACAACTGTGCACATAAACAACCCCTGGCACAGGGCCTGATTCATGCCCATCACAGTCACTCGCTGAGGAGCCTCTCACTGCTGGAGCTGCTGGGGTTTGTGTAACACAGGACTTTCCCTCTCCTCAGACACCAGCCAGACTTGTAGGACCAATTGTGACTGTGTCTGCGGCTCACTGCTAAACAGCTCCTGAACCCCACATCCCAGTCTGCTAAATGCTGCTCTGCACCTGTGTGATAAGTGATATACAGAAAAAAAATACAGATCCTGAAGAGTCATGGCTTGTGTAAGCATATGCAGAATTAAATCATAAACAGTTGCATAAAGTAAAGATAAAAACCTGCCAACTGTTCATTCTACTCCTGTTTCCCCTTTTCCTTACAACTGCCCATGTTTTAAAGCACAGGATTTATAGACTGCGAATATCCCTCGTGGCAAGGACAAAGTTTTTGAATATGGTATGAAGGATGATGAATGATCGATGGTGTGATTAAAAGAGCAGAGTGTGGAGAAGAGGGCATGGTCACAGTGCTGCAATGAGGTTAATGATCTTGCTTCAGTTATTTATATGGAATAAATAATTCCAGCGTCACAGAGTTTTCTACTCTCTGACAGCAAAAGAGCCTGGTCCCTCACATACCCATAAAGGCAATGGAATTGCTACCTGAGTAAATACCAAGCATGGTGCAAAGTAAGAAATATACTTCTATGGATAACTAAGGTAGAACTTTAGACAGATATCACATAATTAACTCCAGGAGACCTATCAGTACAAGCCTGTAAATAAATACCTGTTTCTTTCAATTCAAAGTCATGGATTTGCATTTAAAGACACAGAAAAACCTGCCGCACACCACCCCTCGCATCAAAAGTAATTTCTGTGGAGTAGGAGGGGTAGGGGGGAGAATCTACTGAAATGATAAGATACATGAGAAAATGAATGAATGAATGAAGATTCTGTATTTTGCTGAGGTGGATGAAGAACCCGCTTGACAGTGCACCTTAGACACAGCTGACTTGTACCCCATTTCTGCAGGAAGGATTTCCCTGCTCAGCACATGGCCTGTGTTCCACGCTTGTAATGACCTGCTGGGTGTTTGTGTAGAAGTCACAGACACCTCATCCCTTCACTGCTGGATTTGTCCTCAACAACAACAGGTTTTCAGTTTTATGTCTGCTGGAAATGTTCATGACATGATTCCAAAATAAACTCATTTGCTCCCAGCAGACTGACCATACACATGTGAATTCCGTGGTGAAGCCCAGCTCAGCACATCCCCGCTCAGCCTCACCAGGGATAGAGCTGAAAGGTTTCCAGTGCCTGGAACACAACCCCCCCTGCAGCCAGTCACTCCCAACACAGCTTTTTGTGAGTCCCCAGTTTAAGTCTCTTAACAACATTTTAGTTTCAAGACTGATTTCGCGCTGGAGTGCTGTAATGCCCCGCGACGCCGTGTAGCAGTGCATGCCTCCAGCTGCTTAAGTTGCTTATTTTCCAAAAGGTTACTCGTAAAATGCAGGTCATGGGGATTAAGTCATGTAGCTCCCATGGAGTACAGCAGGAATTTCACAGTAGAATCCCTGCAAATTCTTTTGGGAAATGTATTAATTTTTAATGAGTCATTAATCACTTTGCTGGCTTCACAGCCAGCGCTGCTGAAGCAGCCTGACATCAACAGCTAAGGATGGTGTTTATGATTTCTCAGACAGAACTAGAAACCGCCTTATTTACTTGGCTGATCTGGCAGACTCCAAGATTTTGAAGACTGGCTACTGACACACAGGCTTTACTTTCACTGGCAGGACACTTCACCTGACAATAGAGCTGGGCATCCACCAAAATAATTAAGCTAAAATGTGTCAAGTGCAGCATCTGAAGTCACTAGAAAACAATGTCCATGTGACTTGTGCACACGATTCATTCCAAAAATTTCCATGGCTGGTGAAATGGACAATCTGAACAATGCAATTTGTGAACGATTTCTGAGCTATATCCTTTCAAACAGCACTTGTATTTAGGAGAAGTATTTTGGGGTCCAACATCACAAAATGATTGAAACTGCATCGTGATTAATCAGCACTAATGAGGCACACGGCAGTGGGGATTTCTCTGCGGCTGAAGAGGAAAGCAGCAAACACCAAACATTTCAATACATTGATAAGGGGAAACTGCATGATGATGATGAGGAGGAGGATTATGGCACAGCTTGAAGGATTTTTTTAGATTTAAGGAGACTTATCTGAGAGAAGATAGCTCTGCTTATGACTATAGACAATCATACGGAGAGGGAAAGTGTAGGGAATAACAGTATTGTGATAATGCATTGCTTAGCAAAATGCTTGGGATTGGTTTGGGGTTTTTTAAGGAAGAGTACTCGTTTGAACAGAAATGTGATCTTTCTACCTCAGCTCAGGTTCACAGCAGGAATCCAGAAATACATTAATCTTAGTCCAGGTATTCTCAGTTATAAAATGGGTTGTGAAAATGAATGGTACATTTTCAGCAGTCTGGGGAAAGTTCTTTGAGATCCAGGGAAACCCGTTACACTGGCTTGGATGGAGTTAATTCTATCCAGAGCAGCCCCCGTGGTGCTGTGGTTTGGATTTGTGGTCAAAACAGTGCTATTAACACAGGGATGTTTAATTTACAAGTGCTGAGCAGCACTTACACAGCTTCAAGGCCTTTTCTGCCTCTCTGGCTTCCCCACCAGTCAGGGGGCCCCAACAGAATGCTGGAAGGGGACAAAATATAGGGAAAATAGCAACCAAGGAACCCCTGTAAATGTATTTTCTGTTTCATCACGAATAGGGAAGGTGTTGTTACAGACAACAGGCTGTCTACTCTATTCTTCCTGCTCTGCTTCCCAAAGCACTCACTACATTTCAAAACCACAAGCAATGCGTAATATATTTTCCAAAACTTTATCTGAGTCAAAAAATATTCCCTGCACAGTTTGTTGCACTGAACTCTGACCGAAGAGTCAGTACAGTTTGGAACACTATGGGCTTAGCAACAAAATAATGAGATTTTTTTTTTCTTTGAGAGCCCTGTAAGAAACCATGAAAGGGCTGAATCTGAGGGTAGCTGTGACTTTGGGCAGCTCTGCAGGAGCCAGCTGGAAGGGTTGCTATGCTACCCAGCTTGGTGGGAAGCTGCAAGCAGGTCTTTGTCTGCATTCTTGGGGGCCAAGGGGCTCCATATTCCTGTGGAGGTAAGCAGCTTGACAAGGTGAGCCAGGAGCAAGAAAGGAGCTCTCAAAATCCTCAAATCAATTTCCTGGCAATTGGGGAAATACATGAGCTACGCCAGCCAAACGTTTTTGCTGTAAGGAGCAAGTCCCAGCATCCGGTGAGACTCTGAGAGAGCAGCTCCCCTTCCAAACCAGAGGAGTCTGAAGCATTTACCTTTATTACTGATTCTCTGAGAGAAGCCCAGCTATGCAGCAGTTTTGAAGTAATTGGGGAGGGAGTGAATATACCCACAAGTGAGAGATCCTGAATTCACTATGAACAAGAAGATGCTTCATTCAAATTCGTTGATAGAACTTGGATAATCTTCCAGCGCCGTGGATGTGACAATGAATTTAATGCATTATTTTAGAAAAGGCAAGAAGCAGAAGTATACTGAGAATTTGAGTACAACCAAAATTTGCGAAAGTGGATTTGGTGGCATTTGTTTCAACGTGTCAAAGCAATTCCTGGTATGTGGGAAAAGATGCAAAAATATAAGGGGTTTACTGGCACATCACACTGACTTTGACAGATGCCATTCCTTCAGCAGTGGAGCTGGTTTGGGTGTAAATAGAATTCTAAATACCAAGACAGGAATTTTGAGGAGACAAGGGGACTTGAGCTCTTAATTTAGTTTTATACTTTTTCAGTCATTCCTATACTCAACTTTCCAAAATTCTCCAGGATGGAATATCTGGAGTTTATCCTAGCTTCCAGAAGATAGCTAATTGGGTTTGTAATCAGTCAGGCACAGATCTGACTCCAAAGCATAAGGAAGGTTGTGTTCTGCATGAGCTGGTGCCCTGATTGCAGAGTCCATAAATGCAGAGACAATCAGAGGGGGATTTTTGCAGCCCCCCCTTAACAATTGCTCACAGCAGTTCAGGATAAATTACTGTGGGCTATCACATCTTATTTTTCAGTAGTGGTAGCAGGGTAAAAACTGTCAATTGGGTTTTTTTCCTAGGGAAACTCTTTTAATACTGAACGAGCAAGAGTATTCTGTTGAGCAGCAGCTTCATATGGAGAACATATTTTACAGAAATAGAAATGTTTAGAAAGCGAAATATTTCACCTGATTAGTTTAACACCATTGTTGCTATCATTCAGTTTTCTTGCATGCAATGCTTCCCTGAGAGTTGATACTATCCTCCCATGACACCAGACTCACACAACTGCCCTCCTGTCCTGTACCAGTACAATAAAGCACAAAACTACAGAGCAGAATTAGAACAAGAAGCATGCTAACAGGGCAGCTGAATCAAAATAATGATAAGAAAGAGACTAAAATTTTGAGCTTTCTATTTTCCAATTCACTTTCCCCATGAGTCATATCAATTTTTCAATCAGCATTACTATATGAATTTTCAGAGAAAGACTGACTAGACTTCTTAAAAAGACTATTAACTGCAGCTATTCCAGAGCCGCGGCTTCTGAATTAAAGGTCACGACAGTTATGAATGAGGTTATGGGATTTTTCGCTCTACTCCTTGGACTTATGTCTTCAACAGAAGTGGAAATTTAAACCAGAAACAGGATTGCAACATGACAAATGAATGAAACAGCAAACTGCAGAGAGCAGGGCTAAGAGGAGGTCATTCGTGAGGCTGTGCAATGAATTGGTGGCGTTGATGTTTGACAAGCAAATAGATCACTGAAACCCAATGCCTGATGCTGGCAGTGCAGCCCTTCCTGCAAGGCTTTATCTTGAGAAAACAACAAACCTTCCTCCAGAATTCTGTTAGCCTGGCTGATGGAACAGGCATTTTAAACCAATATCACACACCTTGTTTTCCCCTGCGTGTCAAAACTCTTCCCTCTGTTTTCTGATCTTTCTTGATTCTTCCCTTCCCTCTCTGCCCCGACAAACTGCATGGCAGAAACGCTTGGCTCTTCTGTACCCTTCCGTGTTTGTGTAGCAGGTTTGGCTGGCAGCATTGCTTGCTTCAAAGTAAGGCAGGATAAAGTGGGACTTTGTGGTCACACCAAGAAATCAATGATACACTGAAGCACTTTTTAATTAGACCACTGCGGTCCTGAACTAAGCCCCAGTTACAAAGATTAAATAATTGCTTATGGCATTCTCGGTGTGCAGTTCACCATAGTGAAAAGAAGACTATTGACTCGACTGCTAAGTTTTGAGAACTGATGAAGTCTTGCTGAGTGCAGAAATTCTTTTCAGCACAAAAAAACCCCAATGCAGTTTTATGACCCAACTCCTTTGAACTATTTTAATTAAGGACTCCTATGATAAGAAAGAAGTTGAAAAGCTATTTAGCAGGAAGACAGGCTCCCATTTAAATGTTGACTCATGAAGTCAGCACTTTCAAGGGTATTACTGTACATTTGGTCTTTTCTGTTCAAAGCCATTAACTTCTCCCAGCACATTTCTATCTATCGTATGTCTCCATGATTAGGAACCTGTTAAAGTCAATATCACTTAGACAGCTATTCTCTTTCAGTCACCCTTGATTTTTTTCTCTTGTCTGCCTAAATTTAGACTACAAATTTTAATAAACAACTGCTTTCACCTTTCCATTCAGATCTTCTGTGGCTGTTATCTGGCACAAGTCCCCTGGTCCAAGTGAGCCACCTTGACACAGGGCTTGAAAACCTCGCCTTAAGGACTCATTATAGTTAAAAGTGTAACTAATTTAACTAGATAGTCTTTCAAAAAGGTTATTGTTCCATTCATTTAACTGGTAAAAATGTATAGGAAACATGCTGAAGGAAAATGGCATTTTTAAATGACAGTAGAGCAATGTAGGAATAATTAATGTTTTTGAACAAAGTATATTCATGGTATTTCATCTTATCTCTTAACGTTTAAAACAAATAAAAGCATATGAACTTGTATTTTATAATGCTGAGTTCATCCACCAAAATTATGCCATCTGTGCAAAACAAAAAAGAATATTTGCCCTTCAAAGCATTCCATGACAGAAAATCAACAGAGTACTCCGGGCTTGCTATTTTTAAAAGATATTCAGGCTATGTAGTAGGAGTCTGGCAATCCCACTTGCTTTCTCAGGAGATTCGTAGGGATCTGAATTCCTGCACGGAACAAGGCTTTTGCCAGTCCCTGGAGGGGAGCCCTGGCAGCAGCTGAGGCTGTCAGGACACATAACCTGTTCCACTGCTGCTCCTGCTCGATCAATCATTCTCAGTTAAGAGAAAGGTGGGCTTCAGCAGTGAGATATAGGCCATTCATCAAGGTTAGGGGAAAAAGGAAAAGAAAGACTCAGGTTTTATGAGCAGATGTCCAGGCAGCAGGAGCAGCAGCAGCAAGAAGGGGAAGCAAGAGGCCGAGGAGCCGTGAGGCTGAACACTGGGCAGGGGCAGGGCCCAGCCACGGGCACACGAGGGACAGAGACAGCAAAGGATCTGTGCTGTGTGTGCTCCACTTTGAAAGTGTAAACGCTGCCCTGTGAATGGCATGGGAAGCACAAGACATCCGTACAGGCATGGGGAAAAACGGGACATAAATCCAACGTCAGGCTGAAACCCCAACAGCTCTCGGTTGTTTCTGCGATGCAGGAGCTGCTGGAGTTCCTGGATCATTTGGCGTTTGATGAGCTGCAGGCGCTCACCAAGCTTTCCAAATGGCAAACAAAAGGCCTGCAAACTCGTGCTGTTGCAGAAGGCATCTGAATGATTTCTCCCAGTGTGGTTCCCTTCGCACGGCGTTGCAGGATTGCTGACGGAGGCACCCATGGCGAGGGGGTGATGGCAACAGGTCCCTTGCTGCCCCGAGATGCTAGCAGGGCACAGTGAATGCATGTTTCCTCGAATTAAGTTTAACAAACTGTGAGGAAGCTGCCTCCCATGGTACCAGATTGAACAGGGGCAACCCTCACATTCCGTAAGGAATACACTCATTTTCTTTGCATCGAGGGCAGGGAACCAGCGAGTTTCTCAGCAATAAGGACACCCTGTTTGCTGGGAGACATTAGAGACAGAGCTGTACAGAGACTTGGCTCATTCACAGGCTGAGAGACAGGAAGAAAACAGGACTTGAAAAGAGCCAAGTACTCAAGACCTCTAAAACCAAATGTACAATTCTGTTTTCATTTTCTTCAGTGAAGGAATATTAACTTGCCTGTATTAACTTCTATTTTAGAAGATGCTATGAGCTTATTTTGATATTAAAGAATCTTCAGAGCACTTTCTATACTTCAGTTCTTATTTTAGTTTAACTTAATTAAAATCTTTTTGAGATTTTCTTCATGAGAAACACTTAGCCTTTCAGCTATAGAATACAGATAATTATATCACTCCAAACATTCGGAGATAGAGTGAACAACGTAAGGCTGTCCAAATTATTGTGTTAAAATAGTTTCTGCCTTATTATTTTATACACTGGGCAGGCTTGGTGCCTCTGGATAAGATCCTGGTGATGTTTCAGAGCCCGCTTTAGAATAATACTTCCTCTGGCCAGAGCCAATGTGTCCAGCACACCAGGACTGAAACCATTCCTAAGGGAAACACCTCCCCAGGCAAATGACACCCCCATACCTTTAAAGAAAATGAATACTGCAGTAGTGAGCTGTTATGAGCTCGTAGAGGGTGCAGCCAGGTAGAAAGTTTATCCCTTCCTCTTTAAATCATACCTGCTTAATCACTTCCTGCCATCCTATCCATACACCCTACTTTGAATCTCAACAAGGTGACTTCTAAAATTGATATAATTATTTTTCTGAAATAAAGAACTAGTAATAAAAAGTTGTGTACCGGTACAGCCAGATATTTTTATTAACAGAGTGCGTGTAAAAATGCATAGAAATCTGTCTTGCACTTGTACTTTGTAATACAAAGTATTTTGTACATATTTTGTTAAAGAACCTGAGATTTAAACAGTTTTACTGTGTAACTAAACCTAGATTTTAGAAATTAAAATACATTATCCTGGACTGACTGTAACTTTGCACAGATAAATACTAGCATTGATTCAGGAGTCTAGATTGGGAAAATCCTCTTGCATACAAATAACCTGAAACATTAAAATGTATGCTCCATCCACAGCCATCCAAAGGGAATCAGATCGAAGGTCTGAATATGTGTTTTCTAAATTAAAAATTCAAATCAGAACATGTAAAGTAGTTTAAAATAATAATTACATGAATCCCAATTAAGGAATACACAGTAATTACAATGAGTGCTGTTAGCAAATTCAAAATAGGGTTTGGGTGCAAGGCAGTGCCATGAACACAGCCCCAGAGAAGTGCACCCAAACACCCAGAGGAGGAGGAATCACAGGTGTCTGTGTGCTAGAGAGGAGTGAAATCCCCTCACTTCTCGGGGGTTTGTGCTACTCAGGCAACTAAAAAACCTTGCTGGTTTTGTGCTTTTCCAGCTTTTATGGGCTGAAGTGTTCTTAAAGAATGAACCCAGGGCAGAATTCTGGAGAAAAATTGTGACAAAAAAAACAGTTTATAACAAGAGAATTGTGTATGCTCTGATCAGCAACAGGAGATTAGGGTTACTTGTCTATAAAGTTTAGCTTTTGCTTTCTAGGCTCTCACCAGGTGCTTCAGAGGACAATTCGAGCGATGTCTTTATCTTAACGTGTGAAAGTTGGGGAGGAACCAAAGTTTTACCTTTCATAAAAAGCAAAGGAAACAGAGCATGCTTCAGAATTAGCTATCTGTGCTTGAAAACTCGGCAGTGTGCAGCCAAAAAGCATGATTATATGTTGTGGAAACTGCCTTCGAAAACTTGTTATTGACAGAAATATTTATCTTGAAATTGTGGCCATTTGAGGGGGTAATACTTTGTTCTGTCCTGCATGCTAAAAGCACAACGTGCAATACTGAAATACCCAGAAACCTCTATGCTCCATGTGCACCCTTCATTTTCATGCAGCATTTAGGAGCATGTGTGATATCCAGACTCCACGAGTTTCCAGCTGCATTGGGAATAAAGGATCACACATCATGGGACTGCCAGTAAAGCCAGCTCACCTCCGGCTGAATGCTGCTCCCCAGTATTTTCCCCCACACTCCTATGGCGATGTACCCAAATTCTGTGTTCTGAAGCTTTACTGTTTAACACCACATTTTCCCTTAAAGCATTTCACTAAAGTAATCTGAAACTTCCTTTAATTTTGACCTGGATGGACTGGCTGTACCCATACACAATAGATTGCATTCAGTGTCTCAAAATACATTGTCCTTGCAAATTCAGTGGAAGCCACATTGTGCTTGTGATGTTACTACAAACACTGAATCATTTCTACAAAACAAAACAGATAAGATGAGGCTTCTTGAAATATCTCCAGTGTGGTGACACTTTATTTTCTATATAAAACATCCCATTCTACATTTTAGAGTCGTGTTTGTAAATAATCTCTTCCCATCACGATGCTTTTCAGATATCCGGTTCCAAAGTGCTCTTTCACTGAGGGCCTGAGACTACAAATATGCCACAAATGAAAGGGTCCAAATGAAAAATCTGCTGGGAGAACTGGAGCCAGATTCAGACGTGAACGAAGCCTTGGAAGAGGCTTTGTACGTGTGCAGGAATGTGTATCCATTCAGCCTCGCGTGTGTGCTCTCTCTCTCTTTTAGAGAGCCAGAAAATTTTTTGTTAAAACATTTCCTTCCTTTGCCCTTCCAAATATCAATGGTTTCGCCCCGCTTAAAATCTGGTGGGAACTCACAAAGTCATTGTTTGAAGTTCCAAAGGCTGCCTAATAAGAATTATGACAGAAAAAAGTGAGAACTTTCGTCCCAGCTTCTCGTAGGTTTGGACTACAAATTGTAGGCTGCCATTGTCCAGGCACATGCCCAAACAAACAAGTCCCAGAATGACTTTAGGATGTGCTGAACGTTTAATTCCTGTGCTGGTTAGCAGGACGAACAGTCAGCATGTGCTCTGGAAACCAGGCCACAATCTCTAAAAGGCTGATTTTTGACACCTTGGAGGAATGGAGGTTCCTTGGAGGAATGGAGGTTCAAACATGGCATGAATGGCTTTGGGGATGTTTCAAACTAGATGGATTTTTTTTTTTTTTTTTTTCTGAATTCCAGTTCTCCTTTTGTTTTCTCCTTGTGACAAAACCTCCCTGGCCAGTGAGAGTAACCCAGAGCCCCGCCCATACCTTACCATGGGCCAAAGGAGGCAAGCAATCCCCAGAAATTCCTGAATCCGTGGTCCAAAGCACTAACTATTAACATTAGGGTAATGCCTTCACAGACTTTCAATAAAAGCTCAAAGCATACTGCAGAAAAATATTTCAAGAGGGGAAAAAGACCCCAAACATATCTGATTTCCATTTCCACAATTAACACACATTTTAAAAGTCAGAGCCTCCACAGCCATGCAGCCCTGAAGAGCTCAAGGGTCTGTGGTTCAACTGAATCATCTGACTTTCAAGCAGAGGACATCTATTTTAGTTCATCAGACTTTCTAAAATTAACCGAGGTTCACAGCTTGGTAAAAAAATACATACTGAAAGAAGCCCTCTAAATCTGGATTGCATACGGATAATTAAAGTTCCATATTCTGAAGGCTTTTCTCAGTAAAATCTGAGGCCTCTTTCCAGTAAAATCGTAGAAAATGGAAAACTAACATTAAGAACAAGCTGACAGGAGCAAGCTGACTCCCACAGTTCTCAGAAATACTAAAGGATTGAACAAAACACACAATGTCACGGTCAAAAAGGTGCAGCAGGATCTATTTTTGTCTTAAAGAAAAATAAGCTGTTAACAACAGAAATACATTTAGCTTTACAAAAAAGCACCATTTGACATATTATTATTAATATGTCTATTATTTACTGAGGTCAGGGAGGGCTATCAAGAGATTCTTTAAATATAAATGACTCCTCACGACTCCACACAAGACCTGGCAGTCTGGAGCCAGAACTGTGACACAGAATCCACCTGCTTGCATCCAACATGTAAATCACAAGGACTGCTTTTTTCTTTTTTCTTTTTTGCTTTTTGTTTTTTTCTTTCTTTCTTCCTTCTTCCTCCTTTCCTCCGTGTGTGTGTGTGTGTATGGGGTATCTCCATGCGTGTGGGTTTCCTTTAAGACTTCAGACTTCGTAATTAAACTAATTTCTCTTGATGCACAGTCTCGGTTGTCCTTAAAACCCTTAAATCACTTACACCTTGTTACCTCTCCCTCAGGTTTGTGCAATATTAGAGGCTCAACCGGAGCACAGCTCTCGCTTCTTTGTTGCACTGCAGGCTGAGGACAGAATTTAAGCAGCCTTGTTGTGAGTGAGACTAAGCAGTAATGGTTGTGGAAACGTGTCACACACAATTAACATTTCCCCAGAGTCCTAACTTAAGCCAGGCCTGGGATCTTAGCACAGAACAGTAAATTTATGGAGCCATTCATCTTCTTTACACCATAATCCCATATATTCAACCTCCCCTCTGCTCTCTCCCATCAAAAGAATTCCTAGCACTGGTTCTCCCTCCTCCCTCCCATGTCCAGCTAAGGAAATCCTTCCTGCTCTCCATGACTGCCCTGGACAGACCCCATGTTCCCCTTCTGGCTGCTCAGCAGAGCCATTGCCAGGCTCAGCTTTACCCTCACAGTGCCCAGGAGCTCTGGGCACTCGCCTGGCTCATCTCCAGCTGCTCTGGCCTCTGTCATTTATCAGCAATCCAACACATCCACTGTCTCACTGCTCATTTGCAGTCACAAATTTGTTTTCATCGAGAAAAATGAACATTTTCCAGATGTGGGGCAGCTTTCTGTCCTACAGAGGAACAGTATCAGCTGTTTTATTTGAACTTCATCAGCAAGCTACAGGTTTTCACCACCCTCTTTAATTTTTCAGTGCAGTCATAAACTGCATAAATGTCAAAGATTTTCCCACAATAAACTACTACAGCTAAATTCTATTTCTGCCCGTAGTTTCCTGAGGGCTGAGTTACTGCTTTTTTCCTATTTTCACTTCTTTCAACACCGTGGCTTAAGGTGGTCCTGTCAAGGCGTTTTTCATTTCAAGAATCTGATTACTGCAGCAACTGGTTTGATTTTCCACTAAAGCCCTTTACAGGGGCATATAAGCTTTATAATTAAAGTTAATAAACGTAAACGATTGTCAAGTTAGAAATGGAAGAGGAGAATACTAAAACAGGCACAGAAAGGACAGAAAATTACCAACGAAAAGTATTACTTCCCAAATTTCAACAACTCCACAGATTCACCCATCCACTATGGGGTCAGTGTTATGTTCACCTCTCACAACTGGAACTCAGAGAAATTTTGCCTCGACAAATTTAGGTTACAGATTCTTCTCTCTGCTAAAGAAATCAATCCCATATACCTTTTACAGCTCCCTGAAAATTCCTAAAGTATATATTTATGTCTGATTTGTTTTGGTCTTCAGTTTTATATTGCATAACAAATTGTAGCACAATAAAGTGTATTGATTTTATCTATACAATTTATGCACATAATTTAGGAATTTATTCAGGCAGAAGATTCAAAAACAAAGATGCAAACACAGAAAAATATTTCTGTAAGTCTACACTACTTAATTTAGAAGTTTATAGGAGAAATAACATTCGTGGGGCAAGTGGAAGTAGCATTTAATGTGCAGTATTATAAGCCACAGTCACTTTCAATCCTGTATTTCCACATTCATTAAACCTCTGCTCAGGGGCGTCCTGCTGATAAAATATGATTTGGTTCTTTTAGAGCAATATCATTACCTGATGATTTTGAAAGAACCTTATTTTTCAAAGGGAGAGGGAAAGTGAGATGTTTTCCCTGGGGTTGCACAAGGCAGCTCGGAGGAGTCAGGCCCAGCTCCTCGGGGCATATTTAGTGTGGGAAGGGGGAATGAACACACCCAGGTGGGATCTCTGGTTGTGGCAGAAATACTGAATTACACAGGGGCAATCCCGATGTGGAATTTTCAGGTGCTTACTGAAAAAAAAAAAAAAGCGCTCAAAAACTAGAAACGTAACTTTGATCCCTATTTCAAGAATTATTTCAGTCTTACCAGCCCAGTTGGGCACCAGGAGTCATCATGACATTCTTGTACTCTTCTGGACTCTTTCAAGACTAGCAATTTAATTTCACTTTCCAGTATCTTCCAAAAGTGATGAGACTCCTGCTTTTCCTACTGCCACTAATTTCACAGGACCTAGCTGATGGAAGCTGAGTGGGCTCTGCACCATTCCTGAAATTCATGTAGGATAATCCCCAGAGCTCTCAGCAGTCATGCAAGACCAAAAACATGCACAGAAAAGTGCATATTTCCTATTTTTGTGCACTGAAAACTGTTGCTGCAGGTGTAATTTGTATTTATGCTACTTTATTACGCGGTGCTGACAGGGCTGCAATAGCCCAACTCAACACTGCTTGGCTATTTCATTTTGGAGAAATGATTCCAAGAGATTTGGTACCTTATTATGGCTTCGTTAGAGAGGAACAAAAAGACATATAACTGTCTAACAGCCTGTGGGGCTTTCACAGCATGGAGATTGCTGAAACAGAAATGCTTGAAAGTACTCTTAAAATGGCCAGATGCAGCCCCAAATTCCCTTTATGGAGAATAAACTCAGGGTACTTTTTTCATTATTTCCATCCAATAGGTTAAATGCAAACCAGGTGCAACAGAAGCAAGAGCTCAGCCTCAGATTAATAAAGTCATAAATCAAAGTTTAAACTAAATACCCTTCCCCATGTAAATGCTGTTAAATTCTAGTGCTTGTTGAAGTGTAATTCTTCTTGTTTGTGCTTTTTTTTTTCCCAAGGAACCTCCATTTTTTACAATGAGAGCACCCATGGGAATGCAGGATGGTGTCAGTGCAGCTTCGTGTGCCTGAGTCCAGCCAGGTAGGACAGGGCTCCCTCTGTGTGCAGGTGCATTTTCCTGGGGTGCACGCAGGAATGATGTGCACGTTCATGGTGTGATTTCCACATGTATTTAAAGGTGCTGAGAATTGCAAAATATCTGCCCTTATACAAGGATATAATTGTAGGTGCTAAAAAGCTAGAAGAGGAGAAATTCTTCAGCCTTTTCTCAATATTCTGTGGGCAGACTGTCTTTCCTATGTAAACTATTTTAAACAAGGTCACAGTTCCATAAACTTCTTGCACCTGCAGGCTGTTTTGCAAGATTGTTATGGCTTTGACTTTGAAAATATTTTGGAATAGGTATCTTAGGACTTGGCCAATCCTCTCAAGGGGTGGATGGCCGAGGAACCAATTACCTATTGCCACTCAACACACTTTTGTGATCTATCCTATAAAAGTAGTCAGAAAATTATTAAAGCACTTCGGCTTCCACTTGTTCACAAGCCTGGGCTCTGTGTTGTTTTATTTATGCGTCTCAGATGTAACAGCAACATATAATGATGTCTTTACACCTGTCCTTCTAATAATTGCTGCCGAGGCCAACAAACTGTGTGCTGTTCATAAATGATGTTTTGGGGAACTGAACCTGATTTGCAAAGCCAACAACAGTGAGATGCTGATGCTCTGAATCCTTCTTATCAATCCACACCCTATTTCTTCCCCCCATGCCGTCCCAGCCAGGCTGTATGACCAACACTCTCACTGCACCCTCCTTCTTGCACATAACTGCTTTCATTCCCTCCGTTTTGGGGTGACATCAGCAGTGCAGCTGCTTCTGCAGCAGCCTCTCGGAAGGTGATACAGCTGTGGGTGTCTGGCCAGGCTCTCACAAATATAGATAAGCATTCCTCAGATTATTTTACCTTCAAAGCTAGTGAACCTCTTGTCTCTTTAGGCTCCACAAAGTAACAGATGCCAGTCAAGTCAAACATTCAGAATTGCTGGGAACTTCCAATCCTTCTAAACCATTCTTGCATGAAAAACATTAAACATGAACCCTTCCCAAGCATGTTCCACCACAGAACTGCACTGCTTGAGCAGCAACAGCAGCAGGAAGCTCAAATGTCCTGGTGATCTGCAACGTCTGTGCAGGGAGAAGATCAAAGCCATATATGAAATGGCAATTTTTAAAAGACACCGAAGGAGGCTGAGCCGTAACAGTCTAGAAGAGAAGTTCATTACACTTACATGTGCACTTACAGTGTTTATGAGTCTCTAGGCCTGAGTAAATAAGCCAACACTAAATAAAAGGAAGCAGTCAGAAAGCTGTCATAGTGATCTACTACAAATTTCAACCTTACTTAGATTTACCCACTCCTCATACCTCAATTCAATTCAAAAGAGTCAAAATCCTTCTATAACCTTGTCTTCCATAATGGAATAAATCAACATGCAGGATTTAACTGAGGGGAAAAGAAAATAAGACTGAATGTGCTATAAGGATATAGAAAGGAATGATACAGAAAAGATCTCTTTCTGGTTATACTTTTATATGTACAGTCACCAGAGAATAATGATCATTTTGCAGTAAGAAACAAAAAATACTATCAACACTAGCAACATCTAACACAGGGGCAGGCACACCAATGTTTGGCCACAGTTAGAGGGGGGCTTCATCTTATCCAAGATTTAACTCCTGATGCCACAACATTCATATGAAAGACCTTCTACTGCTGGGGTTTTTAAAGTATCAGCCTTCGCTTTAATGAACAGGTAGAGTCTATCCAGAGAATATCCTCGTGCTGAAAATAAGTTTTGATTTGCTTTGTTTCTCATACATACTTGAAAGCATTTTAAAATAAAATTGCTTAAGTTGCACATCAAAGTGATCTGCTGGTATTGTAGAAAGGGCATCTCTATGCAATTGCGCTGGATTAGCTCCTCGCACGCCCCAGGAGCTGGCCCTGCCCTCCCACCAGGGATGGGCTCACATTTGGGTCTGGTTCTGAGCTCTCAGGGTCTGTGTCTCCCTTCTCTCTTAGTCTGGCTTTCACTAGCAGGGCTCTACAGACCCCAGTGCTAATCAGGGACTACAAACAAGCCAAGGGAAGCTGTGCAAATAAGCCGGGGCAAGAGAAAGCCTTTCTGCTTGCCTTGGCCAGGAGTAAATCATGAGTACTCAGGTTTGTTATGTATCAAAACCCAGCAGGCTACTGAAACCCCAAACTAGGACAGAAAACAAATCCTTAGCTGAAGGCAGAAATCACCCAGTACCTATGACAGAACGAGAGGCCCTTCCTAATGGGCATTAAAAAAATAAGTTTCTGAGACAGTACATTGGCAGCAGCCATTTACTTTATTTGTACGTTTGGGAGCACATTGAGAAGCAGCTTTTCAATCTGAAGGATCAAATCTGACACAATTCATCAGACAATAACAGTGAAATCAAAAAGACAGTAACTGGAAAATGTAATCCTCCCCTGAAATTCTCCTCAGCTCACCATCTGCTTCCATTCTACTACATCCCACTGGGGACTCACTGTCTTGCAACATCTCCTCTGGGTGGAATTGCCACAGATGTAGCAGGCAGGGCTGAGAGCTCTGCTGCGGGACCCCAGCCAGGCTTTGGGGGACACAAAAGGCAGTCTGCACCTTCCCCTCTGCCAAGGGAGACAAATGCCTCACACAAGGAACAGGGAGCCCAAACCCAACACATCACACCAGAGCAAAGCCTGTGCTCACAGAAACCAGCCAGGTTTTCCTGGAGTGAAAGCAGCAGGACTGAGCCACCACGATGGAAAATTCACAAGCATTTAACTGCAGAGGTTATTTCCTCAGAATGCCCTCAAACACAAGTGGTGCCTGCAGTTGTCAGAACTATTTTGCTGACACAGAAATGCATTGTTGGTGCCTGGGACATGTACGGAACCACTGTGACAGGAATTTCTTTGAAGGAAAGTGCTCCGAGCCATCTGGAAAGAATAGCAGCCAAGCAGTGCTGACTGAAATGCTATTTTCAGTCTTCCACAACTCCACCAGACTAAAATGGTGGAAATTCTATTTTAAAAGATATATAATCCCTACAGCATAGAGAGAACAGGGAATGCTGAGATCTATCAGTTTTCCACTAGAGTTTAGGACATTGCTAGCAATTCAATTGCATTATCAAAGGTTATTCTTTATATATTAACTTACCCCTACCTATACTTACTGTTGTGTGATGTATGCCATACACCTCACAGCTCTGAGAGCCTGGGGGCAAAAAAGAATCTGTGTTTTCCTGTTAATTTGTTCTTGATTCTCTAAAATTCAAAGTGCATGTTCTTTGACCAGGACATGTCAGTGACCATTTCTGCTCCCAAAGAGAGTCTCATCAGCAATAAAGGAACAAAGACAAATCTGTTTAACTTATTCATCTGAGTTTCCACTGCAGCTGAGTTCAGCGTGGCAGAAACAGAATCCTGAATGCCCCAGCCATCTTAGTGCACTTGAATCGAGTTCAGCTGTGAGCAGGAAACCTGAATCACGCCCAGGTGAAGAACAGAAAGTTTTTATAAATAAAGCTTCCTGTCATTTAGGGTACTCAATGTTTATTCCAGTAACTATCAGACAACAGAAACAGCAGAAGTGTTGGCCTGGTGAGGCTGAGCTCCTTTGCCCTACAACACCTTTTTGCCCCCTTAGCTCCAGCCCAGCCATGCACACAGGCGTGTCCTCACCTTTCCCCACCCCTGCAGCCACAGGGGCACCAGGGGGTCAGGTCGCATTGTGAAAGTCAAATCTGTGTGGAACAGTTTCTCCCATTAAGCCACAATCCTTTGGGAACGGACAATTCCTGCCAGTGTTGTGATAATGTTTATCAGGGATTTATTCAGTACGAGCTGTCTGCAATGGCCCTTCCTCGCTGAAACGTGGAAGCACCACACATTGAGCAGGATCCATAAGGAACCTGCCCACCACATTGGCTCCAAATCCTCCAATTTTTAGCAAATGACATATTTGAAATTCTGTTAGGAGAACCATTACTTCACACCTTGCAAACAGCAAATAAGAAAATGTTGTCAGCAATCATATATTGTATACCACAGAGGAGTCTTCAAGGAATTAACAAAAAAGGAATTTACCTAAAATTTCCCAATTTTTTCCTGGTCAAGTTTTTTTTATTGTTACTGAGGTGAACTCTTTAAGGATCACTTCAAAATGCATTAATAAATTTCAAGCCAGGCAAAGGCAAGCAATTCATGTTACTATTCATATTTTAAGATATATTATGTGTTAAAATTCATTTGGTCTTTTACTGAAATGCCAGAACATCCAAATGCTGAAATGCTTGCGCCTCATTTTTGCAAAAGGTCATGTTGATTTTTCATGATGAAAAGTTCATACCTTCCCACTTAGCAAAAATGGGAAATACAACAAAAACAAAATATGTTTAATGAGAAACTTCTGATGTACTGAATTCATGTTGTCTCAGACTGGGTAAACTAGACCAGAAAACAAACAGTTCTTTACAACAGCTGGCAAGGATCTTAACATGCAAGAAACTCCTGAAACCTTTACAAATCCATTTGAAAACCCCTCCATCAGATTCATTTCAGTTTCTTGAAGTCTGGAAGCCTCCGGGGATTCTGGACCCATTAAAAGCCTGTGACAATGCATCAGTTTAGACAGATTTGGAATGAACATGGATTCTTTTTTTTTCATTATTTATTCTACTCTAAGGTCTCTCTTTAATTTCTTACTGAGTGATGAACATACATCTATTGAGCCTTTCAGTGTCTGATAGGATATTACCTTTCTTACTTTGCAATGCAAATGCAATAAGCATTAGGGATGTTCTAAATAGACTGTTCTAAATACAAGAATGTTTGTTTTATCTGTTATTTTTCTGACAAATTATCTTTTCTGAAATTATTTTCGGCTTGTGTGATGCAAAGCATGATTATATTAAATTAATTGGAAAATTATGTTTCGCATTTGCACATTTTCAGTATTTTATTTTCTTCATAATTTTTTGAAAACTGTGGTGCTTTGGGAAACCATTTAAGCACTGGAATACCTCATGAACAGCAGCTTTCCCCATTCACATTCAGGAGCAGTTCTTTGAGGAGGACCATTACCAGAACGACTTGCCTTGGTTTTAGAAAATCCATTTTAACCTAAGAACAAACTCACTGCTTGGAATTTCAAAACATCCTGGCACGATGGGGTGGTTTTGGTATTTCAAATTCCAGTATGCTGTGGTTCTCCCCCCCCCCCCTTCCCCCTGCTGCTGTGTGGTAAATCAATTAAATATTTGTCTCCCAGCACCAGCCCTTCAAACAGGTTTGATAAAGACAATGGCCACTATCCTGAGAATGCTTGTTGTCTCCAGGGCCAGAAATGGGGAAAAATCTGGAATGTGGAATATCTGGAATGTCAAATATCATCATCAGTGGGAGCCTACCCAGAAAGGATCACAAGTCTGTGGCAGCACAAACCCTTGGGACTCACAGAGTGAATGCACCTGGAAACTCCAGCAGCTGAGGACAGGGAGATGCCCGGGTCTGTTATGGCACTGCAAGTTGCCAGGGGCTTGGAATGTAACTGTTTATAACACTGCTTCGTGATCATTCCAGCAGCAGAATTCTGGGACCACCTCGTTAGCTCATGTGAATTGCTGTGTTAACGAGCTGCACCTCTCCCGAGCAGGACCCCCACGTCAGGCAGGTCACAGACTGCTCCCACCCACTCGGATCGTGAGTCACTCGGACGTTCTCTGTTCCGCTGAAGGCAACGACACCACTGAAGACATTGGATTGTTATGGAACGTGGTACTGCTCTCCAGTCCCGTTGCTCAGGTGTGCCACCACACATATCCCCTGCTATGGTTGCCAGCTGGTTTTTGATGAGCTGTTTGTGCCCCCAGAAAGGTTCCTGAGGGCTCAAGAACAGACATGAAACTCACCTACTCCAGATCAGTGCAAGTGCCCATAGCCACTGTCCCAGGGCTCGATCTTACAAGAGACCCTTTCACAACTTCTTTCCCACGTGCAATAATAAACAAAGCCCATCATCTTCGCTCATTTTCCCCCTGTAATTCACCTCGGCTGCAATGCCCTTCCCAGTTAATAAAACGGAGACTGGAGATGTGTTATGACTCCAGCCACATCATCTTATTGTCATCTCTTATCTTAGATTTAGATCATAAGCTTTATGAGGCAACGGCTGTGGTTTGGGGCTGATTTTATACAGTGGCTGGTGCACAGGCTTAATTCACAACTGGGCTCCTAGGAATTGTCACTGGTGATAAAAACAACTGTATTAATGAGCATGCATTATCAATAACATCATTAGTGTTATTCTCTGATAAATGTCATCGTTTCAAAATCAATGTCAGGCAATTATTTTAAAATATACACTGGATGGATTATTTTCTAATAACCCTACAAATGTGTGTCTTGGTCAAACAAAGAGACAAATTCAGCTCCAGCTAAGCATGAAATACTCTGTAATGTTTTCATTATGAGGTTACATGTGAGGCTGTTCATTAGACAGACTAAATAACTAGACGATAAATAAAAATGGAAAGAGAGAAATGTTCAGGGCATCAGGATAAACTCAGCAGAGGTTCTAGTTTCTCTGTGATAATCAGATTTTGCAGCCCTCCTGGATTCCTGCCAGAAGACCACTGCTGCCCTTCGCCAGCTGTGCCAGGCCAGGCCAAACAGCTGGAGCTGTCCAAGCAGTCCCCAGGTCAGTGCGAGCTCCTGCCTTTTGTCCTCCCTGGGCTTGGGGTCAGGGTCTTCCCCACCAAGCCCAGCTTTGGTTTGTGGCTTTAATGACAACCACTTCATGGTTAATAAATTATTATGGTTCTCTCTTGGACTATTGGTTTAAGTGCAATTAATTGACGACTAATGACAGGAAAGCTGGTGTAAAAACCCTTCTCTCTTTTTTTGTGCTGTCTGCACTGTCTCCCACGGAAGCGAGCTGGGCTTGCCACCTATTTCTTCCAGCTAAGTAATGATCATTTTGAAAGAGCATTACCAGTGTTTCTGGGATATATATAGAGATACACGTGTAGCTGTACATTAGGCACCATCAGTGCGCTTCTTCCTTCACTTATCATTTTTACCATGAAAGAAAAAGATGAGGATAATATATACAGAGCATTTAAGAGTATTTGTTTCCCCTGAATGCACTCATTTTGGTGATATTCATCATCATTAGGCACAAGGTTTGCTTCCATTCCTTTTTATTTTGGTGAAGAAAGCTTTCTCCCCAGCAGTATTTGCACTTGCACAGATTTGGATCCTCCCACTGGTGGAAGCTGTACGTACGAGCTGGATTCAATGAGTGAATTGAAATTACAGAAATATGTACATAAATATTCATCTCTTTAGGCTGTTTCCACCTCCTTTCCCCTCGATAAAAAGGCTGAGTGCTGTAGTCAGTGGATTAAGGCACGCTGAGCAAGGATGGGGAGGAATCAGGTATCAACTTCTCAGTCACCAAAGCCATTGCAGTGACCTTGTCTTTCACAGACAGGGGCTCGGGACACGTTAATGCTTCCATCAGCTGCTTCTTTGTGCCATCCCAGGGACAGGATGGCTCCTCGTGTAAACGATGTGCAGCCTGTGCCTTGCTCTGGTGATGATGGCACTTTGCTTTCTCTGCTTTTGTGGGAATTAGGAGCATGGAGAAGTGTCCCTCCTAGAAATTCAGCTGTCTAACAACTTGGGGTTTGCTGCTTTATTTTTTAAAAGGTGTAAAATAAGTGAAACCAAATACCCCTTTTTTCTTAACTAGCAACTATGATTTCTGGATCTTGAGGAATAAGAAATGCTGCAGAGAGCATTCTCTCATTGCTCTACCAGGAACAGGCACCTACAGACTGCTCAAGATAAGTCGGATAGAAAATTATTTTTATGTTTCTACATATAAAGAATTTGGGATTAAAGCTACATTTATCAACACTGAACACAACAGTGTCTCTAGAGGTCATTTTTACTTAGTGACAGCACTCTGAACCTAGAAGTTGTTATAGTCTAAGAATGTGCCCATTTTTACACAGCTCTTCAGCGAGAGCTCTAAAGTGGGCAGAGGGGATGAAGTGCAAATGTAGGGCAGCCTTGAGCACCCCGTGCCGCACAGGACACGCTCGTGTCCTGTTTGTGTAGGAAGAGGGATAGGCTTCCCTTGCCCTTCCTTTGCAGCATCAAATCCATTTGTTACAACTGTAGATTGTCCTTTCAGATACACACCTGCACCTGCAAATTAAACCTGCCTTCATGAAATACCCACTTCCGACAGCAAATGAAAGTGTAGTGACTCCTGCAGCGTTCTTGGGTGGTTCTCTTTGAAAGTTACTTTATGTTGGCATAAAATTTATATATCCATGACCTCAGAAAATTTCCTGAACAGTGATTTGAAAATGAAAATTCCCATTACAAAAAAAAAAAACCAAAAAACTCATCTGGTTCTTCTGGAAGTACCTGATGCACGGTGAGATTAAATGACTTCGCCAAAGAAAGACAAGAGTCAGGTCACTCCCTTCAGACCCTCAATACATCAGATACACATTTCATTTTGTGTCATCAACTACAATGGTTCACAAGGACACATGACAAGATAATTTAAGGAATGTGATTGAAAATTTCCATGGAGCAAGGAACCTCAACATGTTTTTAAAATGCAGGAGAGTTAGATGCCTAACACATACCTTCATCTGGATTTCCCCGACAAGCAATTGAACGATTAGAGGACAAAAAATATAACATTAACAGCCATTCACTGTCACTGTAGCCTGGAAATTAAAATGCCTTTGAAAATAAAGACAGCTCAGGTGATCTGTCTGTACTGTGCCTCCAATTTTGGCAGGAGGATACCTATTATTATCCAGCAACATTGGAAAAGGGCTTTTTCTCCCACTGGCTCTATCAGATTACACCCCTCTATCACTTTCTCTCTTCCCTCCACTTAATGATGGCTGGGTTTGGGCAAACCTCTGCAATAAAACAGCTCCTCTTTACAGAGCAAGATAAACAACACATGGTAAATTTAATACAACCAATCATCTCCCTCTCCAAATTACTTCCATTGCATTTGCTCCTGATGGTAAGTGACAGCTGTGTTTAACGAGCTGGAAGAACAGGTCAATAAAATACATATATATATATATATGCATGTTGCTGAAGTGCCTATTCCATATATGCGGACATTAAGGCAGCTCATGGTGTTTTACCCTCCTGCACCACTTTATCATAATGACACAGCACCCCAGGTTCCATCAAACAGGATTAAAGATCATTTCCTCACACAACACTGCCAGTAATTCCTGAGTATTTAAAATGCGTTTCTCAGATCCGTAGATTGGCACAGATGATCAGAGCCCACACCAAGGATGGCTTTGCCTGGCTCTGTGGAGTTCATTTCTGACACAGAAGCCACTTTCCAGTACTGTTTTCCTGCTACTTCCCAAGGAAGAGTTATCTCTTGGAATCAGCGGCTCTGCACATTTAACTAATGCAAATAAACATCTCAAACTTACAGAACTAGAGAGGTGAGAAGCTGCTAAACCCAAATAGTTTTGACAGCTCTTCCTAGGGAGCACTGCAGCATTTTCCTACTGTGGAAAATACAAGGCATTCCTACACAGTCACTGCTGGTGGTAGAAGCCACCACCAAGGCTTTGCCTGACACCACCCAGCACGTCCAAGACCCAACTTCCCACTGGATGCTTATTCTCAGATCTTCTCTTAGCCCCAGAAATTGAGGCTTTCTTAAATCAATGTACTCAAAAAAAAAAAAAAATAGGCAATAAAGGGACAAGGTTACAATTTCAGTGCTCAAAGAGCATTTGAACATCATCAGCCCAATCAAGGGTATTCTCCAAACTGAGAGAATGTGAAATGCGCTCAACCAAGAACCCAGGGGCAGAGCACAGCTCAGACCAACAGCTCAGAGTTTCTAATTGCGCTCTTAGAAAGAATCCTGGCAATAAAGTGCCTCAATTACTCCAGCAGGATAATGATCCTCAAAGCAGTGTGGAGGCATCTGGGATTGTGGCTTGAAAGAATCAAACTTCTTGCCTCTATTCTTTCATGTTCACATACAGGCCTCAAAAAGCCGATTCAATCCTTTCAAAAGTGAAGTTAATGAATTAAAGTGTAACAGTGAAAAATTTATTAAGCATTAAGGAAAGGATCAGAGCAAATGATCCAAATGCTGTCTCTGTGAGAGTAAAGGGAATGTCTAATTAGCTGTGGCTTTGCACCCTAGCACAGAACCAACCAGCACACCCTGGGTTTGCTTTCAGATCAAAACCATGCCTGAAACGTTCAGAAGAAAATAAAATTTGTCGAATCCTGAATGAAATGACTAAGTCCTCAAAGGCTGGTGGTCTGTCACCCAACAGAGACCACCATTGGATTCCAGAGGAAAAGAGGAATCTTGGCACCATATTAAGTGCAGCGTAATGCTCCAGGTGAAGAACGTGCAGGTTTTGAATGTCTACATAGGATAAGTATTCCCCAAAAAGCTCAGAAGGTGCAGGCAGTACATCAGCAGTCACCTACTCCAGCCCTCAATATTATTAGAGAAATTAAACTAATAATGATTTTATTATATACAGAGTCAATTGTACCAGAACTGGGGGTTCACCCAAAGTTTGGACACTGGATGCAAGAGGAAAAGACAGGGAAATGGCCTCCCTTACAAATCCCAGAGAGCAGTGAGATACACACAACACCACAGCTCTCTTCTCATCCCTTCCAGCTCTGCCTCAGACTTACAACAAGAAATTGAAAATTCTTATTAAGTCCTTTCTGGAATAGAGCAAAATCTCCCAGAGATGGTTTTAAATTTAATTGTTTGTGAAGAGCATCAGGACTCAGACACAGCAGTTTAAAGGGAAGTGAGCAGCTCTCAATTTACCTTGCAGCCTATTACAATCCCAGGCTGCTGAGGCAGAAACTTCTGCACTCCAGCATCTCTGTGGAATCACTGTGGCAAGAGAGAGTGGTGCTTATTTATGCAGCACATTGATAGTGAGCAGTGGGAGGGAGGGGAAAGTCCCCCCTGTCACCCCTGAGCAGAAGAGCTCCTGAGTCCTGAGCTTGTGTCTCCAAACCTCCAAACATGATTTGACACCCTTAATATTGGTTAAGCACAGGACGTTAATAAAGTGGCAAACACAGTCCAAAGAGCAAAAGTATTTCAGGTTAATTCCGCTTCTATTCTATAAACTCACCAGGTTAAAGAAAGCCCAAACAACCCTCTCGAATACTGAACAGTTTCCAATGAGGTTTCAACAGAAATTGAGCAGATTTTCATCACTCTCAGAGAAACAGTGGGGAGCTGAGCAATCTGAAAAGCCAGTTTCATACCTAGAAAAATGAACTGATTTACCTCTCTTTGAAATCTCTTAAGGTAGACTACAGACAGTTCATCCAGATACACTAGGATTTTCTTGTATGTGTGTTATGTTTGCATGTGGAATTTGAGTCTGGAGCTCAGAATTGCTTTGAAACTGCCACGAGGACCCTGTAATCTTGTTTTAACAGATTTTCTTATTTTAAAGTCCACATCCCAGTGAAAGTCAGTTAGATCAATCTGGGGTACTATTGTCAACGAAAATTTTCAGAGTTCACTTAGAACGCGATGAGAAAGTCAGTCACATGCTAGTGGCATTTGTTGTTTTACTTATCACAGCTCTAACAACTGTGTGTCTCTTTTAATTTGATCCTATAGTACTTGAAAAGGCTCGGTGCTGAATAATTATGATTTCAACTTATATCTCAGCAAATTCAGACCAGGGACTCTCTATTTTTTATGCCTTTTAGCACCTACACAGAATTTTCAAGTGTATTTTCAGCCACTTCTCCAGCAGGGATGCAATTTGATCACCATTATGGCTCTGGTTTCTGGTCTTAGCCCTGACCAAGGCACTTTGATGCTTCTACCAAGTACCTGAACTCTGTAGGAGCCAGGGCCTCCTTCTTGGTGTCCTTCATGGTTATAAAGTCTATTCCATTTAATACTCTTTCGCAGAATTTGGTGCATCCTGTGGCACCAGTATATTATATAATATTGCTGATATTGGGAACATAACAGAACTGCCAGACAATAAGCATTTTTAACTATCTAAATGAATATTTTTTGACCATCAGTTAGTAATTCTTAGTAAATTGCAAATCTGAGATTTATCATGCTAAAGAATGAAATGAAAGTATTTGATACAGAATATTAAACTACCAAATAAAGTTAACTAGCCAGTTCTCATTGAATAGCAGGGAGGATTATGGTGCTAAAGAGCAGCTAAAGTCCTATTCGGGCCTTACTAATGCAAGGAATTTTCTCAATAACATTCTGAATTGCAAGCTCAAGCCTTGATAGCTCAGTCAATATTCTTAACCTGAATTTCTTCATCATTCACGAAGCTTTAACAATCAAAAGTGGGCAAACCCCACAGTTTTCCAGGGGATATACACCTGGAAATCAGTGGTTGCTGTGTTATTCAGCCAGGCAGTGTTACCCGTGGAAAGAATGATAAAGTGTGCTTTGCCCTTACCCTTTAAAACAAAGAGAGCACTATAATTTCTTAGCAAACAGCTAAAAATTAAAATCTCATCTATCACTGAAATTATTTAAAATAATCCACACACCAACAAAATGCTATGATTTCAGAGTAGAATTTCCTAACATATTAAGTTTATTCCATGTGGAGAAAGTAAAAATATTACATTGTAGCCCCAGTTTACCAATGCATCTCAGTTCTGCACACATGAACTTTGAACACGTGTAGCCACAGGTGTGTACTTGAACAGGTATTTAACTGCTTTACTCAGTGACTTGCAATGCAAGACAGAATAAAATCTGCCTGATTAAGAAAACTCTGGAGGGAATCTCAAAATTAGTCTCTTAATGACTCTTATAATTTTAAAAAATGAAATTAAAAAGTTAAAGAAATTATAAAAAATGAACTAGCTTACAATGTGTTCTTTTATTGGGTCTTTGATTAAATGAAATCTGAGAAGGGATGACCCGTGAATAATTGTCAGTTCATTTTCAAACCTCTACTTTTTCCATCTTGCTATTCAGTCTCACCGAACTTCTAAAGTGCTTAATTAAAAAAAATGATTGGACCAAATCTTTAAAATTGTTCTGTAGACCTTGAATGCTGAAACAGAGTAAGTTACCAGGCTACCTTATTCCACTAGCAAAAGAGTGGAAAAAAAAAAATCACTCAAACATTTATATTTTTTTTTTCAAATAAAGCTCTATCTGCTGGGGATCAGAACTTCTGATTATAAAGAGAGTCAGCCTCAACTCCAGGGATTTCATTCACACCTGAAACACGTTGGTGTAAAGGAACCTGTACACAGCCACATCTATTTTCCTACTGCTTCATCTTCTCCTGGTCTATTTGTTCTGTTCTCCAGCCAAAGCTATCAAGCAGCTCTTAATTCCTCAGCCTTCTACTCAGTGTTATGGTTTGACACTGGGCAAATGCCAGGCACCCACAGAAGCCACTCACTCACCCTCCCCTGCCACAGCCGGGCAGAGGAGAGAAAAATTAACAAAGGGTTCATGAGTTGGTCCTTAGGACAAGGAGAAAACACTCCAAGGGCAAAACAGGCTCAACTTAGAGGTACAAAGTGAGATTATTACTAACAGAGTCAAAGGAGGATAATGAGAAGTAAAACAAGCCCTTAAAACACCTTTTCCCCCAGCCCCTCCCTCCTTCCCTCCGACAGCGCAGGGACACAGGGCATGGGGGTTTGGTCAGTTCATCACCCAAGGTTTTCTTCTGCTGCTCCAGGAGGGGAGTCCCTCCCCTGTGAGACCGTGAGGTCCCTCCCACAGGAGACAGTTCTCCGAGAACTTCTCCAGCGTGGCTCCAAATCTCACAAGCAGCAGCCCTGCCAAACGTGCTGCAACTGAGTCCCTCCCACGGGCACAGAGTCCTCCCAAAACTGCTGCGGCGTGGGTCACTCTTCCACAGGGTACAGCCCTCCAAGCACAGGCTGCTCCAGCCTGGGAGCAGGGCCCCTCTCTCCACCGGCTCTCCCACTGGATCACAGCCTCCTCCAGGCATCCGCCCGCTCCGGCACGGGCACCTCCCCCAGGGGCTGCAGGTGGATCTCTGCATCCCCCGTGGATCCCCAGGGGCTGCGGGTGGATCTCTGCATCCCCCGTGGATCCCCATGGGCTGGGATGGATCTCTGCATCCCCCGTGGATCCCCAGGGGCTGCAGGGGCACAGCTGCTTCACCGTGGTCACCACCATGGCCTGCAGAGGAATCTCGGCTCTGGCGCCTGGAGCACCTCCTCCCCCTCCTTCTCCACTGCCCTTGGTGTCTCCCTGTTGTTTCCCTCACACGTTCTCACCTCCTCCTCTTCTCTGGCTAGAAAAAAAAACAACCGTGCCCCACTTTTTTGTTTTCTTCTGAAATCTCTTATCACAGAGGTGTTACCAACATCTCTCACTGGCCCAGCCTTGGCCATTGCCATGTCCATCTTCAGAGCCATCGGGGATTGGCTCTGCCGGACATGGTGGAAGCTTCCAGCAGCTTCTCACAGGAGCCACCTCTGTGGGCCCCCCCGCTACCAAAAACCAGGCTGTGCAAAACCAGCACAAGAACCTACAGAGGATTCCAGGGCAACTCTTGTCCTTTCCCATCACAACCATGTCCCCCTAACAGACTCCGCCTGATTTCAGCCAAAAGCCTATGAATTCCTTGTGTCTTTCAGGATATATTTGCATATCCAGAAAATATCCTTACACTGTAATGGGTGTTACCACCTACATTTTTTGAGATGAGACTTAGCATCGCTTAGACATGACTTAATATCAACTACCAAGCGAGAGCATCTCTTGTGATTAATACAAGGACTTGCCCTGTGTTCTGTTTAAAGGTTCACCAGCGGATGTCAACAAATTGCTAGAGCTGCCTGAGCAATTAGCAGTGAGTAACCCCTCTGATGGAGACAGCTGCAGTTCATACCTATGGTTTGACAGTGCGCAAATTCTGATTGCCGTGAACGCATTTATGGTATCAAAACATTTGATGACTTAGTTTTACCCATTTCTCTACTCTGACAAAGTGAACAGAACTGGTTTCATCAGTGCTCAGTGTGTGACAAGGTGGTGACAAGGTGGGGTTTGGTTGGACTCGGTTTTAGAGGTCTTTTCCAATCGAAATGATTCTGTGAACGCTGTGATCAGGAGCTGTGATCAGTCAGAAACTATCTCAGACTACACTCAGTGTCCACTGACACCAAGAAAAATTGTTTGCCATGGGAGCCATCCAGCAAGGCAGAGCTCTGAGGATTCTCGTCCTTTCTCAGCCTGATGGCATCAGGCACAAGGCTTAGAGCTCATTTCTCATTAACATTTCTGACTAACCCAACTCTGTAAGTGTCTTTCTGCCACACAGACGCAAAGAAAGAATTCTAGCTGACGAAGATGGTGTTGCTACTGTAATATCACATTGATAATTATCTCTAATTATTATTATTTTCCATTTTAGGGAAGTGGGACTTAAAAGTTGACTTAAGAGCTCTAGTATTCAGTGGCTACAGAGAATGAGAAATGTTAAGTTACCAGGGCAGCTGAAGTTCCAGATTGTACTGTGCTGAATTGCTTGGGCACGTCCTTAAGGTCATGAACTGTCCATTAAAATCAACTGCTTTTATAAAATACCTTAAAAAACCCAACATGTGCAATCTTTCCACAGCTCGAGGATGGCCAGTTCTAATCAATGTCACTGCAGGGCCCAAGCTGGGTTGTTTATTTAGATATTCCAACTACTTCACTTTCAGATAGCAGTACATGATGTTTTGCTTATTTTCTTTGTTTACCACTTCTCTTTCTGATTCAGGGTTTTAAAACCAGTAAAACTGAATTTATTATCTACACAGAAGAATCTCTTTTGTTGTCTCTCTCTCTCCCCACTCTGTGAGAATGTTAATTCTGCTGCCAGGTCAGCTCTGGTGATCTGATGCCAACTCCCCAACCTCTCTCTATCTCCTGATAATAATTTTTTAAACAATAAAGATAAAACCAATCGTAACACGTTTTTGCAAGTACCCAGAAAAAAAAAAAAAAAAGCCATATTTAAATTGCTGCACTGACTTGAAAGTTCAAGGAAGCAGAAAGAAGATGATTACGCTCCTTTATTTTCAGATTTTGATATCCTGGCAGGCACACTCTGACACTGCAGACATGCTCTGCCTTATAATGCTACACTTAGTGATGAAATTTAAGGACATTTTAAAAGTTATATAAGGAGATTTATTGACAAGAAATAACTGTAGACTTTATTTTATTGCTAAGTTTAATTAATGTTTCCTTCCACCTTGATCTAGATAATTCTGTCCCTTGGGAAGAGGATGAGGGGAAATCGTTCAGAAAAAAAAAAAAATTTACAGCTCTGAAAAATAAACTTTTAATTAAGACCAAGAAAACCCAACCAATCACAAAATCTAAACTCAAGACAGAGATAAAATGGAGCCATTTGCATTTTCTAGAGTAACTTCAAACTATCTGCAATCAATGCACAGGGTGTCCGAATGCCAAATTTCTTCAAGCTACGCAAAAGCATTCAGCACTAAACCCAACAGTGAATTTTAGCTAACACCTTAAATGTTTATTCTTGTGAGAACTAGAGTCCAGAATCTACATCAATCCACATACAGATGGAAATTCTTGAAAGTTTACATCAGGAAGCTTTCAATCAGAACTGCGGTGGGCTCGGAGAAATGTTAAAGAAGGCCACACTAGATGTCTGCATAGCTCCATGCCACAGGGGCAGCAGAAGATGCCAAGGCAACCGTGCAAGAGCCGGGCTAACATTTACTGATCATTCCTTGTTATGTGCAGCCTCAGGGCTTCCTCACATTCCGGTGTCTTGACATTTAACTGACCTTGACAGATTTCTCTTGCATGAATTTGTCCAGTCTCATTTTTAATCTATGTAAACTTTATTAACCATAAAATCTGACAGGAAAGAATTCCATGGCTTAATTAGAGGTTCTGTTAATCAGCAGCTCCTTTTGTTTTGAAGCCACTGCAGCAGCAGCAGCAGTTTCCTTTGGGGTGTCCTAACCCTTGCCGGGGAACAGACAATGAACTCTCATGGTCTATTACTGCTCACACTTCCACTCAGGTGTTGCAGATCTTTGTCATGAACTCCCTCAGTCACCCTTTTCTAGGCTGGAGAGCCTTTTTTTGTGATCCCTCACGCAGAAGCTCACACATCACATTGTTCACACAATGAACGACTGTGGGATTATTTGCCATCCTCATGTAGACTCCACACACATTCTAAGTTTAACTAAATTCAGCTGAAGAAGAAAAACAAAGTCTGAGGCTGAAGAGCATTCAAGAGAACCCGGAGTGGTTAAGGAGAGCCAGCACAGATTTCGGCAGGGCAGGTTATTCTCAACCAACCCCCTCAAGCCCTTTAAAGATATTTTTGCAGTGACAGATCCGAGAAATACTGTGCTTGTCCTGCATTTAGTTTTCCCAAAAGCATTTGGAAAAAAAACCTGCATCAGAGATTAATGGCCGGGAATCCCAGCCTAGAAGTAAAAATAGGGCACTGGATCCAGAAGCAGCACCAGAGCAGAAGGAAGGAGCAGGAATATCAGGGTGCATTTGCACAGCACCCTCCTGCGGAGCACAGCCCGCGTCCCTCTCCAGATGCGCCACCCAGCCCGCCCTGGAACACAACAGACCTCAGGCACTTGCAGAATCAGCAGAGAACAGCCTTTACAGGAAACTGCTGATTAATTTTATCTGATTGAAATTAGAGGAGCAACGAGAGCAAGGTGAGTGAGCTGTAATTACTGTGGCAAAGCAAGCTCAAGGTAGCTCCCTGAGCGGGGCTCAGCAAGGACACGAACAATGCATTTCTACCACTTCTGTAAGTCACTAAATATGTGTCAAAAACGTGTTTCAAGAATTTATCCATCCATTTCCAGTACCCAGGTCTGTGAGTTCATGGCATGGCACCACTTTAGACGGGGGTCTGATAAACATTTCCTCTAAAGGGCCTCAAAGCAGCCAGCAAAAATACTAAAAATACATCCGATTTTTTTTCTGGTGTACTTTTATTGCTATCACCAGAACGTGTGAGAAACACATGCATTTTTCTCACACACTCTGGCATCCTAATAGGAAGACATCAAGGCAACCATACTTTTTCGTCTTTTTTGCACTAATGAGGAAAATCTAGCAGAATGGCTTTGTTTATGGAACAGTCTGGGATTTTTGTTATGGCAAGATTGTGGCACATTACACAAATAGATGAGGTCCTAATGTACCATCCTCAGAGCACTTGGATACTGATATGCAGCAATGGAGAGATAATTACAACTTTTAAGAGAAGGAACAAAGAAATATTCCCCTACTGAGGAGTATAAATTCAAGGCTAATAAGTAGTTATTAGTATCACACAAGTAGAGCTGTGTAAATTATGCAGAAAAAGTATTTACAGATCCGTTTCAGTTTCCAAGTGAATTACTTTCAGCCATGTGCTGGATGCTCACTTTCATAAAAAATTAAAGCTGTTGTGTTTTACTACAGAAACACAGCTCGTGAAGAGGAAGTTTTTAAGTTTCATTAGACAGTGATGTTATTGAAAACAGGTTTTGAATCCTCACCAAATATATTCACGTAGCTGCTTGTGTACCCAACCAATTAAGGTCTGGGAAGTCCATGCAGTGTTCTAAATCATTCATTGCAAGAATTGAGCTCAAAGTTCCAATCTGTACAATAAAGTTTACAAAAAACATTTCTCAGAAACATCTGAATAATTAATACACGGTTGAGAGAATCTCAAGGCATTCTGCAAGTGGAAAAAAAAAATTATTTCCTATGAATTATTCATTTAGCTCTGCATACAACTCTTTTCCTTAACCCAGGAGGATTTATTCTTTTTAGGTGATTATCTTCCGCAGTAGCTCTGCTACACTGGAGCTTAAGTGACGCTGTGTTTGTGACTCTAGATTGGCTCCCGGAGTAGCTGCACCACAGCAGCCAAGCACTTAAAAACACAAAAACAGAGTGAAGGAGGCAGATGTTTGGACTGTTCTATCCCACAACAAGCAACCTGGCTGCCATTAGGTCGGGAGAGAAGATGAGCTGCACCCTCCACCCTCCTGCTGGAAAGGTGTTTTGACTGAGACATGCTCCAAGGTGTGGGTTCATTTTGTCAGTATAGTGCAGAATTTATTTATTAATTTTTATTAAATTCTTGTTATTTGCCTTTCAGAGCACTTCTCTATGGGGTTGAAATACACATTGCAATCCTTCTGGGAAGCTGATACTCGTTCCTGTCTTTATTTTTTTAATTTTGCTGGGCAGCACAGGAATCCTACCCTGTAATACCTGTTGTTCCTTATTAACGCAGATTAGCATTCCCTGGTTTTAAAGCAAAACAAAACAAAACAGACGACACGATAAAATTTGTTCACTGATGCAGCAGAAACCAATTATGGCACAGAAACATGAAGATTGAAAAGCAACAACTTGGGACTATTTGTTCTGGCTGTTTTCGTAACACAACAACTGAAATGTATTGGCATGTTCCAATTGTGGCTCTTTTTTCCGCAGCCCACCTTTCCCCTCCTTCCCTTTTCTTTAAATCAATGGCTGCTTTATCATCGGATGGAGATGCAACTCTCTCCAGAAACCCACGGAAGAAAGAGATACTGGAATTTCTGCTGAATGCAGAGAAATAGCAAAACAATGATATAAAAGCATCCGTGAAGTGCATACATCAAAGTCAAAGGGAATCTTTGTATTCTGCCGGTAATGCTTACAAGGTAAAGTGGCATGCAGATTTCTTATTTAATAAATTCCCACAGAAAATTAGTTTTTCACAGTGGGAAGAATTTCAAGGCTTGCTGCGATGAACAGGCAGGATCTAATCACTGCTCAGGCTTTGTAGATACACCAGGGTTTGCAGATATTTCAATGATCCAATTATTCTGTTGAGGCACAATCACCTTACCTGCATACTAATCAAGTCATATGCCAACATGAAACAACTCTGCCTGTTCTGGAAGCTCTAGACATATACGGCTCCCTGGTTGACCTTCTGCCAATTACATTCATTTCAATTCTATTAGCTCATCTTTTGCCCAAAGGTGACATAGGCACAAATCTATAGGGAAAATTGCCTGAATCAACTTTCCAGCGCACAGGCTGCAGCACAGTTGCTCAGCGATGTGAATAGGAGGCATTAGATTCTAAAGCTGGATGCAATTGGACGCTAAATAGCAATGAATTTTTCACTCATGAAACCTCTTCAGAAACTGTAATGTTACATTCCATAAAAACGAGAGGATTCTGTTTATTAGAGGAAACAAGATCAATTACTCAGTTTTATACCCTGTGAGTACCAACTCAGAATGAGGATGAGCAGAGTCCGGACCATTTCTACTGGATCGGTATTTAGAATGACTTTTGGGGGGCTTCCTTCCTACTTAGCAGCTTTATGATGTTCTGTTCTGATTCTTTGTGACTGTGGACTGAGATATTGGTAAACTGAATTTGTTACCAGTAGAATTTTGGAGCACAGTGAGCAGAGATATTTTAATATTACATTTTCCAGCGATGTTTTGCTACAAAAATGCTTGTTATCTAGACTTTCTAATAACAGCTTTCTCCTCAAAATAACAAAGGGCTCCTTCTAAATATTTATTGGCATCTACTCCAGAGAGTCATATCAATTTCTAAAAGTCACCAACATTTTGTCAGAACATGTCTGATGCTCATAAACCTAGGAAACGAAGCAAAAGCCACAGCATTTTTCAGGTCTAACAGTAGTGACACTAGCTGTTCCTCGCTTTATAGACACAATACTAGATGATGCTTTCTTTTCTGTGCCAGCTGTAATGGTATTTACATCAAGTGCCTGCTCCATCAGGAAATATGTGACCTTATGCAGTGCTGCACATAAACAGTGCAAGGAGAATAACAGAGGACTTGCAGAGGATCAAAAGGCATCCCCGTGTCAAACCATTAACCTTGGAGCTCATCATTAACCCACGGCACAGCAGCAGGAGCCTGAGATGATGTGGGGCAAACCCCCAGCCAAGGAGCAGCCAGAAGTATGAAATGTTGCCCGTGATTAATGGGACTGATTATTGAGCCTTCGTGCCTTTCCAGAAAACCCTCTGGTTTCCCTTTACTGCCTCTTTTAAGCTGTCGTTCGCATTTTAACCTCCTCTGAAGACAAGGGCAGGGGGACAGGCCAGCACGGGACACTGCGGCCTCTCAAAGCTCCGTGTCCCCTGCCACCCCTCACTCCTGGCACCTTGAACGTGGGGAATTTCACCTTTCTTCCCCCTGCACAGTCTCACCTGCAGCACCAGGCCAGGCAGCAGCTGTAATTACTGCATCAGGAGTTGGTTTAAATACTCCGAGGCGCTCTTGAGGAGAACTCAGCTCCATTAAATGAGGGGGATAAGAGGCAGATGGTTTTCTGTTTCCCTTCTATTTCATTTTTCATACAAGAAGCTTGTTCAAGGTAGTAAGGGAAAATACCTCCTCAAGAACAACATTGAGGTGAATTTCTATTGCTTTTTTGTCCTGTAAGCTTCTTACAAGGGGAAAAAAAATAGAATCAAATAGATTCTCTGGAAGAATTGACTATGTAGAATAATAGCACGGACGGAACACAGGAGGAGGACAGATGGATAAGATGCACGTACTCCTAACAAAAGGATACGCTGTTTATTTATTTTTCAAGGCCATTTGTAACACGTGAGTGTCCCCAGGAAAAGCTTTTGAAAAGAGCTCACTATTGGGGAAAAATGCTCAAGTACTACTTATTTTACAATTAAAGTATCTTTTCTGAAAAGAAAAAATCCTCAAAAAACCTATACATTTGTTTTTGCAGCTGCAGATTATCACTTAATTAAATAAATAAAAGCAGGTCCCCACAGAACTGACACTACGGCACAGGAAATCCATTAATTACAGAACTCAAGCAATTCCTAAATTTATACCTGTTACTAAAGAAATAAAAAATTTGTTTGTCTCCTGTGTAGATTTCCCTGATAAATCCCAACAGTTGTAGCTGTGATGGCCTTGATCTGAAGACCAGCTGAACTCAGCTTATTCTGAAAATACCTGGTGTCTGTCAGAATTATCTATGCAAATCTGGGTGACAAGAGGCAAAGAAGGGGGCAGTCACTTTTATACATTTTGTCACTTTGTCAGAATGACCTCATCTTTAAAATACTTACTTAACCCTACACACCCTGCTATTTTATGAAACAGCTTTTCTTCTTATTGTGGCAAAAAAATCTATCCACCTGCTGCACGCCAAACGGTATGATTGTGAACGCTTCTCTTTTTCTGCTAAGCTTCCATTTATATTTCTAAGCAGAACAGAGATTGCCAGGTGATCCTGAAACAATTAAAATTTATGTGAATTTCCCAAAGATACTTCATTAGTATTAGAACAGGACAGCTCATAGATTTTCAAAGTGGACTTGTGTTCTTTGCTATGTAAAGGAATTCAAAATAGAATCTGGTTCTGCACAGATTCCTGACTGAACTGAGCAAGTGGGAAGAGGAGGAGAGCAATGACCTTGTCTGAGCACCTGCCAGGATCTGCACATCAAAGGCAGACCTGAGATTAGGTACAGCCAGAAAAAGATATCTCATGCACCCTTTCTGGTGGGATGCTTTCCATAAAAGTCACTTGTAGAATAAATGAGCGTTCAGAAGTTGAAAAAGTAGGTCTGTGTAGCTCACAGTGTCGAGGGGTTTGATTTGGGAGAGATGAATGATCCCGTGACAGACCTGAACACCCGAGCATGGCCCGGGGATGGGGCTGGCACGCTGTGTCCTCACAGGGATCACGGGTCTGGGGGTGCTTTGAAGAGCTGAGCTGGTGCCATGAACTCAGAAGGGAAGAATTTTGTGAGGGAGAACAATTATATTGTATTCTTATGTCTATATTTTTATATTGTATTTTTTTATCTATATTTTTATATATACACACACGTTCTAATATAATACATATAATTATATAACCCACTGCTCTATAAGCATCTCAATAAAACACTTTTTTCCTTCCCACTACAAGCAATATTGCCTGGCCATGATTTCCACATGGAGTAGCCATAGAAGTGCAGTCTGTAGTGATGATGCAGAGTTCTACAAGCAGCCCCTTCCTGCTCACAGGGTGCTTCTCTCTTGGCTCTAAGTTTAGAGAAGTGAGAGAAGCTTAATGATTAAATTGTTCCCAAAAGATTCCACTGGACTTTTAATAGTAGTTAAAAAAAACTTTAAAATTGAGAACACTGAAGCAAAAATTCTGTTATGAATTTTAAATTGAATTTTAACCAGCTGTGGATTATTGAAACATTTACTGAATAAAACAGTGATCCTTGAATATGAACAGTTTGATTTTTGTTCACATAACTTGTTGCTTAGTAAGAGAGAATATAACTGGGAGATAAAAAAATACTTTACTTGCTCATACTTGGTGTATTCCTTCCACAATCGCCTGCTTGGTGTTCAGTTTCTTGCCCTTTGTATATCCATGAACATTTACTACAAAACTTATCAAACACAAATGCCTAAATATTGTCTGTTGCCAGGCTGAGTTGGGTGACTCAGGGGAAAGAGGCCTCCAGTTCCTTCCCCACGCAGCATTGCAAAGCAGAAAAATGCTAGTCAATAATTGTCTACCTGGTCATATTTCTATGACAGATCTAGCTCCTAATATCCAGGTTATCTTACTTACCTTAGTTAATCTCTGATTTAGAAGAGCTTCTGACAGAATGAGGGGAGAAAGGTGGAGTTGTTTTGTTTTTTTAAAGCGGGGCTGTAAAGGAGCTTCCAGCCTTTAGAACAGAAATTGGTTTCTGGCTCAAGTATAGCAACTTTGAGCACAATCACAGAGATTGCTTAGGTTTTAAAGCCCCTGGTGAGTTCTTCAGTCCCCCAGGAAGAGGCACACAGGAGCACTGTGGGTATGTCAGTGATCCAGCAGATCCTAGAGAAGGTGAGCCCCATGGGCTGGCTCAGACAGAACACTGGAAATGCAGAGAGCTGAACACGTGCTGTAATTCCCTCTCTTCTCCTCCTGAATTGGTTCCACTGGGGAAGCAACTGCATTAACTGGGAGCTGGTTCTGTCTGTAGAGCCTTTTCACTTTCGAGCAGCAATTTCTAGACGCAGGCAGCGCACAAGAACACGAATCCCACAATGAAAACGCTGCTCCTCTCGGGGCTCCGACAAACACTTAGTGCGTCAAGCAGCAAGGGCTGACACCACGGCCCTTACCTCAGCAGGCAGAATTTATTTAACTATCCCCCCCAAAACAGCCTTTAAATACCAGCTGAAAAAGCATGCTGGGTTCTTTAGCCTGGACTTGTTCTGCGGATTCACTGTGTGGTACCCAATTTATATGAAGTATAACTTAATTCTGGAATTTTCCCACAAGATTGAAAATAGTATTTATGTATTTGTTTACAGAGAGAAATATTGGGGTTCATACTTTGTTAATGTATCTCCCTTTCTTTATTTACACAGATGTCCACCCCCCAGTCACCCAGAAGTTGTATTACATTGTGAATGAAATAGATACTAAGAACCTACTTGCTTAACTTCCATTACTTTTTTTTTTTTTGGTGAATGCAGTAGCAATTTCTATTTCTGCCAAGAGCTGCCTGGTGCTAATACTGTCAGTCCATACATGGTGTGAATATTGGCATTCATTTTCCGTGCTGTCACCCCAGCACCAGGCACTGTTTTAGTGCCCTGATACAGTGACTAACATTTTAAACCCTGGAGAAATAAAGATAAACAGTGGGAAATACAGTCCTAGCAGGGATTCACAAGTGAATGTTTCTTGATGAAAATAAACTCAATAACTTCACAACTGTTTTCATCACAATAATCCAAATCCTTATGAGTCACAGTAGAGGAAACTTACCACAGATTCCCCTGAAATATTTACGACTCTCACCATTTCTTGACCAAATAAATGGAACCATGTTCTGAATCACCAGCTTGCCTGGCTGTTACCAGGGTAATTTGCAAAGAGGGGAAAAATCCAGCTGACAACAGTTTGGCTTATTTAACTATTCGGAGCAACCGGTTCCCTCCCAACATTATTCATGCAGCATTTCCACCAGGAGGCTGGCTGATTCCTGCTCTCTTTTCCAGCCTTTTATGAGCAGCTTCCTTAGTCTAATTAAAGCAGAGAACCCAGCTGTCTTCCCCTCTGCTTCAGAGAGTTCAGGGAAGAACTCCAGGAAAATCACTCTTCAGGGACTCCACAGGGATAGCCAGGATCTAAGAACTGGGAATTTAATTCTCAAGCCCCAGATTTCCCAGAGCGAAAAGGGAGCTGCGTTTGCAAGTTACATTAAGGACTCGCTCCAGGTGCTGTGTTTTGGTGCAGCCACAGGCGCAAGAGGGGGGGATTTGAAGGAAAGCAAGGGAAAATGTTGCATTTCCCACCTGACCTGATCCTGTTCACTCCCAGGTCAGCTGGGAACAGCCCCCAGCCCTGCCCAGCAGCAGGCACTGCGTGGTGAGAGTGGGGTGGGATGGGGCAGTTCCTTCCAGCTGGGGCAGAATATGGGTCAGACATGGAGGAAACCTCCAAGGGCTTTTGCTCTTTGTGCTTCCCCCTCACTCCTGCCAAAGGGGTCACAGTGTTAATCAGGGGTGGGGTGATTAAGAACTGTGTCACTTTCTAGGAGGGGACAGAGGATGGCCACAAACCCACTTGCTCAAGAGATGACACCTGCCCCCACCTGAACGCAGGTCTGCCTCCTCTTCCCTGGAACACGCAGCAGGAGGAACAGGGATATCATCATCAGGTTTTTGTGGAAACAAGCAGAAAGCATTTCAAAATTTCACTTCAACAGAGACCAATTCTGTTTCACACCTTTGGCAGACTGGCTGCATCAAACATTTTTCTCCCCCAGGAAAGTTGGAAAACGCTGTCTGTCCCTGGGAAATACCAGGATCCTGCTGCCTGTGCCTTTCTCTGTGACTGCCCATGTGAAAGACAAGCATCTGCACAGCTGAGCCTGGGGAAGCCAAGCAAAATGGGACGTGTGGGCTGACACCAGCATCTGCCAGCAAACCCTGCATCATCTCGGAGGGATGGATTAGCTCTGCAGCCTCCTGTCCTCCCAAGGACAGAGCTCAGGAACAGAAGGGAACAGGGCTGGACGTTCCATGTCCCACTGCAGCACTCCAAGCCTCTCCACGAGGAGAGGGCGCTTTGCCATCACTGCAGGATGAGGGAACCCAAGGCAGGGAGCACCAGCAAAGTTCTGACTTGTCTAAAATTGGGGTTTTGCTGCCCTCATCAGTTTACAGCCCTTGGAATTACCTGGCGTGCTTGTGCCTGAAGCTGACCCTCGAGATGAGCTTCCCCAAAGATGTTGTAGCTCATTAAAAAGTGCACTAAACACTTGGCTGTGGATCTAGGAGAGGTGGCCTTGCTGCATGATTAAGAAAAGTAAAATGAACTACTGGGAACTGCATAGTCACTAATGAATTTCCTTCAAAAAGTCAGAGGTTAAATACAAATGTCAACAACAGGATCCCAAGCTGTCCTCAATTTCATCAGTGAAATGGTCAGTGCAGGCTACTGACTCCGAAGATAAATATTTAGAATAAAAATAGAAAGGTCAGCCCAGAGAAATGCAGACTTTGCAAAGCCAATTAAATAAAACCCTCAGGATAGATTGTATAGTGATGATATCCCAGTACACTCCTGTATCAAATCAGATCAATATAGGAATGCACTTAAAACTGATTTTTGAGAGCTCTAAGCAATACACAATAGGGTAAGCTGCCTCTGAACACAGAAAAGCAGATACTTCAGGTGAGCATGACAGAAGAATGATCTTAATTTTACAGTGTTGAAAACTCCCTGGCCTGGAAAGAAGCAATATATTTGTATTAAAATTAACAGTGTTCCCTCACTGGCACAGGGAAGTTGATACAACCGGTCAAAATTAGTTAACTACAGAAAATACGTGTTTGTGGATATACCAGGGCTTAAAGAGAAGATGTTTAGAACTCACATTGCCATAGAGGAGATGGATTATTCTCAGATCGATCCCATCAGATGATCTATTCCTCACAGACTCTTCTTTTAAATACGTTGGGTGCAAAATAGACCAAAACAAACTCCACGGTTTGGATTTTGCTTGGAAATCAGCTAGTCTAGTTAGGGAACTTCTTAAAAGCAGATGGTGTCTGGTGTGAAGGGGTGATGCTGACAAGCTACGTACGCGTGACACGAGGATGTGACACGTGCAAGGGAAATCTCCTCCTCCATCCTGTTAGAAGCTCCATTAAATGAGGGACCATAAACATCTGCTGCTTTTAACCATGTGCACAGCACAAAGAATTATGCCCCATTGCACCTCTCTGCTTCTAAGACCTACAAAACTGGAATATTCCAGAGAAAGCTGAACATCGGCCCTCAACTCATCAGTTATCAACACCACACTGCCTGGTCTGGATCAACAGGATTTGAATTAAAAGTCGCTCCCTAATCCTCCTCTTTGAAAGGAAAATATCCATGCATTTAAAACATCATCTGCTTCATTCCCTCACTCATCAGAAGAGCTTATCTGCAGCCCTAGACAAGTGAGAACATTCAAAGTTATGTGTGAAAAGCAAATTGGGAAGAGAAGAGTGATAAATTTGACAGTGGTCAATATGTTCAAAAGTTTGAATGAAAACCTGACTGGTGTAAAGATAAAGCACACCCTAATTGTGTAGTAAGCCAAAAGAGTTTTCACAGTGCTTTGATCTATTTAGTATTTCACGTTCATAATTAAAAAGTGCCTACTAATGCATTTACCTGAGATGTGTTATGATCACTCAGGGAATAAGGCTGCTTATTCTCATTTATAAAGCTGAAAGAACCTGTTTTCCTTTTTTAAGGTGGGAGAATATGAATTTTACAATGTTTTTATGAAAAATTATCATTTTACTAGGAAAACAAACAGCTCTAAAAGAAAACGTACAATTAGAAGTCTCTCTCTGCTGTTTGGTTACAGAGTAGGCTTCAGGCCACTGAACTGAAAACCCAGCTAATTTTGCCCTTAGATACAAATAAAGTTTCTAAAACCTAAATGAAAAAGGAACTCCATAGAACAGCTCATGCACATGGTCAGCTTCTGTTGTTATGTCTTTGAAAGGCCTCAGCTTCAAGGTCTGCTGAGTTACTCATTCACCCAAGTTTTGAATTTTTAAACATGTTTTTGCTTTTCACGAATTTCCTCTAATCTGCCCACCTCA
>VZTI01005714.1:443932-620592 GCA_013397865.1 Struthidea cinerea | reverse complement strand
TTTTTTTTTTTTTTTTGTGAGAACTGAGGGAAGAATTGAGCTTGGCATTTTGATGAGCTCCCATTGCCAGCTCAAGAGAGGCATGAATCAGCCATACCCCAATTTATGGAACCGAAAAACTTTACTAAAACACACATAGAAAGTCACAGTGACTTGAAAGATCACTTTCTTCTTCCACAGGGGAAATCCCACCGAGACTCAAGTAGAAAAACCCAACAATTTTGTTTGAGAAACGGAGCTGAAGCAGCAGAGGGTTATCCAGGATGGATAACCAGAGCTTTTCTTCATTAGTAGTATAGAAAAAAAGGTTGGGTAACCCAAAAATAGCCTGAATGGCTGCCACAGAAATTTTTCACCACTTTGCTGGTTTAAAAAAAAAAAAAAGAAATCTCAATTTTTGACTACTTGAGGAGATTTTCCAAGACAAAAGAATTTTTTGCTCTCTTATCCCGCTGCTCTTCCCATGTGCTAATGAAATCATAAACGAGACTAATAATGGGGGGGAAATCACTTCAGTGCAAAGCAGTACTCTGGAGTGAAAGGACTTCTGGAGTTCTTATTTCTTTCCCCAAGCAACATCTCATTCTTACCTGGGCCGTGATCTCCAGGGAAAACCATGACTACAGCAATGATAAAACACCAGAAATAAGTCATTAAAACACCTCACACACAAGTCTTTCATTCTCCAAGCAAAACGGAAAATGCTGAAGAATCACCACAAATGAGAATAAGCAGACTAATTTTTAAAGAAATTCTTTCCGTATCATTCCCTTACGATGCCATCATTCACCTGGACATGTTGATATCTGCTTTTTGAACTGCCTGACTCTTACCCTGAGGCTGCTAAAGCCTCTCTGCCCTCAGAAATGCCACCCAAAGTGCCACTGAATTCCAGGCCCTCTGAGCACAGGCAGGGCTGTTGCGCACTGTGCCGGCTGACAGCCCTACAACCACACAAGGGGTTTTTTTTTTTCCATGAAGAGAAACAGCAGCAAATTGAATTACTGTGCTAACAGGAGCAAATAAAATTTATTTAGAAAAGGAACGCATAGTGATATTATCTAATTAAAATTACTCAGACTTGCTTTGCACTGTCAGTGTTTTGAAGAAGGATAGCAGGTAGTACAGTATCTAGTGCCTGTGAATTTATTAGGGTTGAGCTTTAACCCTACAACTGTCAGCTCTGATTGGAGAAATTACGTTCAAGGTTTTGTAGCAAGAAGTGATTAAGTGCATTTACAAAGTGAGGACATCCGTTCCCAAGCTGCCTAACATCAATTAAAGGAGGCCAAATTAAATCGATGTTCTAATTCTACAAAATTAATGGTAACTTTTTTTTAATAGATGTAACAACATTTCCCTGAGGTCCTGTAATAAATTCTTATCACAGCAACTCATGTAGAAAGTAAATGGTTACCTATCCATGAAAATGCCATGTTTAAAACCAGTTGTGGGAACGATGACAATAGGGTTCCTAATGGTTCCAGTGCTCTTCCAGGCATTTTATACTTGATTTAATGTTTGAGAGTCCTTTACTTTTAAACATGAGGAAAGCATGAGGGAAAAAATATTCTTGTTCATTATGGAAGTATTAATTTTTTTACATTAGTTCATTTTAAATAGAGCATTCCCCTAAACTCATGGGATCAGGAGCTAATTAAGGTTACTTGTAATTACTTTTAACCAAAATACAGTCATACGTCTTCACTTTACATCATTTTATAAAAGGCAAAAGGGATTTTTTAATTTGTTTTTTTGGGGGATTTGTTTTGTTTGGTTAGTTTTGTTTTTAAGTGTTGGGTGACACAAACCAAATATTTCAATTTTTCATATCATCATTCCTGCTGAGGAGATGAAGAGAGCAGACATATTTCAGGTGCAGTTTTGCAATCTAGAAGCTGAGGTGAAGGCACCTACTCCTCATGGCAGAGTATCCCAGTGCCACTGGCTGTGAGTGATAAGGAATTAGATACCACATCGCCTGTGGGAGAAGCAGCTGAATTCGTGGCTCATATGGTTTCTAAACTTTCACGTTCTCTCTACCATAATGCTCTTATAATTATTAGAAAAGATACGTTTGACTACTCTCTGTGGCTCCTTTAATTTAGTATTTAAAGTATTAAGTAAAGAGCCATAAACCAAAATTTCTGATAGTTACGGCCACATTCGGGAATATTCGTCACTGCCGCTAGCTCTTTCTGGAGGATCTCTCCTAAAACACTGTCCTGAGCAGAACCATAATTGAATACATCATCCGTATTACAATGAATAAAGTATTCATTGAAAGCTTAACTGAAACAGGATTAAATTAATCTGCCTGTTTGGTTCAGCTTCCTGTTTATTTAAGTCCAGGCCTTAACCTGCTACTGAGCTTCTCTTCTGAAAAGCACAACCAGTACTCAACTGCCTTCTTAAGTCCATGCAAGACAAGCTAAACTAATGAACACAACTCAGCTCTTGAACACTGATTTTATCAATTCAGCACACTCCTGGTATCGATTTAAAATGTGGCTTTGTAACACAGGTTTTGTAGCGATGCTTCAAAATTCATTAAACACCACAGATATTTCCTCCTAGAACATTATTCTGGTCTCCTGACAATCGGTGCCTTTACCAACAGGTAATCATCTATGTTTATCTGTAGATGCCCTTGTGTTATTTGTCAGAATAAATCATCTGGAGCTCAAACACAATGCTATTTTCAATTTCATGTTTTCAGAAGTCCTGCTGAATGTGAAGAGCTGTTCAGCTGGGAGCTGCTTTGCCTCCCCAGAGAAGTTACAGCAAAAAACATTCACTGAATCCAGAGCAGGAAAGAAATTCTCGTGTTATGTTTGAAGTCTAAGAATGTAAAGCCTGCATGAAAAAGTAATCGAATTTAAAAGATTGCACTCTTTGAGCTTCTCTAGATGGTTTGGAATCTACTCTGAATTTCTTCAAATCCTACTCAGGACAACATTCCCTGTGTCCTTTGGGAACAAAGGGCACTAAGGAAGAAGGAAATGAGATACAGCGAGGAGAGCAATTTTCAAACCAACTGCTGGGAGTTACTCTGTTGTAGAAACCCTGTAAAGATGTTTCTGAAGACTTTATCCTAGTCCCAAAATCATAAACTCCCAATACAACAATGTCCTTTAGTTAGGAGAACACTTCAGTAATTCAGCAAGTAATTCATCATATGCGAATAATTCATTATAATGTGAATAAACCACTTCCAGACTACAAGTAATTGGAAACTCTTTATGAGACCAGAAATTGAAATCCTGTTTCAATGGCAAAAAGATGTGGAACTGCTGGGGAAAAAAGTGCCTTAACGAGCAACTGCACACCCTGGGCTGCCTCTGTCATCTGCCACTTCCTGAGATCTTCCCCAAGCAAAGAGTGCCTTCCCCTACAACAGACATGTTTTAATTATGACCTCTGAGAAAACTCAAGAAAAGGAAATGTATTAGCAAAGCCTTGTTGAACCTTCTTCAAAGCTGCCATGACTGAGAAGGAGAAAGGGCCTATTTCACCCTTTACTTCTCAGCTCCCCACTTTCTCCCAGCACGAGAGACTCTCCCAAGCCTACTCATTTATTTTCTCCTGCTCTGCGATGCTGGGCAGCATTTTCTCTCTTTTTCTCTCCCTGAAGCAGCTATACCAGTACAGGTACTGCTGTTCACCTTCCCAGGATCCAGCTTATGAAAAGCAGGAGACAGAGAACGATGCTTCTTTTTCTCTTGCCCCTATTACAGCAACATGAACATTCCTCCAACCACCCACTGCAGTTTTAAACCGCCTCAAACCCTCCCTGGGTTTTTACGGAAGGGCTGGAAAGACATTTGGTGGCTGTTAAAGATGAATGGGAAAGGAAAATATTTTAGCACTTCAGTCAAAAGAGTAAACCAAACACACACTGCCCCAAACACCCCCTCCGAATTCTGGTTATTCACCTCTGCAGCGAGTGCTGCCACTAAGCAAACTGGTTTTTAAATGTACAGCGTGAATGGGCAGCAGCACCTTTCCACAACTTCCCAGTGAAGTCCCAAACCAAATGCTGCTTGGCTCAGAATTGCTTTATCTGTGAATAGATGTTACCTATATTAACAATTATTTTCTATAAAGACAATGTTTCCCCTAAACACAAACCCCTCTTGCTCTGTAAGTGCTGAGTCAATGTGTTTGTACTGATGGAAACATTCCCTTTGTCCTGCTGTGGATCTTACGGTTTGTTTGCTCCAAACTACTCACATTTCATTCAGAAACGTTTCCCAAAATATCTCTTTTGTCCATTTTGTGCACAATGTTAAGCAGCAGTACAAGGTTTAATGGATAAGAATTTCAGTCTTTTCTGCATTCTCACATATAAATTAAAGCTGTTGAACTAAATACCTCATGGAAAGATATCCTTTTTTGACCAGACACTGCAGTTCTCAGGCCGAGACCTTTATCTGTTTAAGAGTGTCATGTGGGGACTGATTATTAACAATTTAAACTCCTCTTTCTCTTCCTCAGCTTCTGCCACCTTCTACCTAAATTGAGATCACGTTCACTGCTCTTAAAACCTGGCACGGTTCCATTAAGGCCCAGCTCCATTAAAGTTTATGAAGCTCTGCCAATTTACATGGCAGAGAATTTGGCCTGTGGTTTGTTTAAAGGTTAGAAGCCTTACCCGCAAATACTACAATTCCGTGTGGAATTCTGCTGCTCTTTAATTTATACAGCTGCCCATGTCAGCCAAAAGGTCTTTACTTTAGACTCTAAATGAAATAGAACAATGAAAATGTTAACTACCTTTTGGTATTCTTATAGGCACTTAAGAAAGGAATTTTTATCACATTAATTTACATTGTACCTATGAAATTTCATCTTTTGCCCTTGCTGCTGTAAATCATTTTGGTTCAATATCAAAACTTTTTTTTTCACCAATTATAGAAATAAAATAAAAGGCAGAAGTTTATTCACTCTACTTTTTACTAACAGAATTTCCAGTATAGGTTTTCAGTGTATAAACTGAATAACCACCTGTACTCCTGCTAACGTCATCTAGAATAATTAGTCAAAGGAAAGAGAACAGTCCCCAAACAAATTTCACTAGGCCTGAGGATGGAAGGAAACCTTTGTAAGAATCAGAAAAAAGTTACTTTTAAATGTCTGGCTCCTTATTTTAAACAACCAATGGTGAATATTAATGTATTTTCAGCTAAAACTTCCTTTTGATGTTTTCCTGTGAGTACACTTCTTTTGTTAACTATGTACTTCATAAACATGACAATTGCTGCCCATGATTTTTCCCAGCACACAGCCAAGGAATACATCCAGTTTTAATGGGAAGAGCGTGCAAAGGCCTTCTGAGTGTTAGTCCTTGCAGAAGGAAGAGATTTATCTTCAAACAAAGATCTACTTAAATATGTTTGTGACAGCTGAGGAATTTATCTCCAATTCTTTTTGCCTGTGGTGTGCCACATTGCTATTTTCCCCATAGCAGCATGCAAGAAGCAAACTAAGATGTCATATACATAATACAGAGATAAAAAATGACCCTATTTCCATGTCCGTGTGATAAATGGAATGAAAGTTCAGTGAACACATATTTGCACATTAATTGAACTGCATGATTCTGTCCTGTTCAATCAAGTCACTGCTCTATGTACCACAGGAAATTTTTTCCCCAAGAACCATTAAACCAACTTTATCGCTTAAACACATACACATTTTCACCTATTTATCTTCCTGCCTTGCCAAGATAGAAGAAAAAAGTTACCTCTGCGTATTCACATGATTGAAAACACATACACAGGAATTTATATATTACTACATCACATCAGTATAATGAGAATCTGAACTAAGTGTTGCTGTTCACTGTAATAATCAGAGAACAAAGGTATTTGATCAACTTTCGTAACCTATAAATATTTAGGAGACACTTGCGCTTTGAGAACATCAAGTTTTCCCTCAGAAATCAAGATTCCTTTGGCTGATTTAATCATCAAGATCAATATGGCACATCTAGAGCTGTGACAATGTGATACTCTTGAAATCCACAACTGAGCACTGAGAAAAGTGTGATTAATGCAGTGCCTTTAAAACCTTCATCAAAACACATCCCGATTCTCCTATGGGCAGTGAAAACTTACAGCTTTCAGCAAGAGGCCATGGAAGGAAAGTAAGAAACGGAATCAATAAGCAAAGTGCACTTTCAAGTCAATACCAACCTTTAGTGAGACGAGCTTATATTCACTTCTGTTGCCATCAAATTACTGGTGCGCTTTACTGGAACACGTTCTGGAGACACATGTCCATAAAAATGTGTGTGTTTATATATACACATGCAGAAAAGGCATGCAGGATGCTTCACAGCTGCCATTATTCAATCAAATCTTCTTCAGAAGCCTCTTAGGAGTCCTGTCCGAAAAGGTTTGGGTGGGACAGGGGGGTTGCTGCTGGTGATGCAATTTTTAGATCCTTGGGTGTTGGAGTGAAAGCTTCTCTGGACTTAGGCCCAGATAAAAGCCAAAGCACAGGACTTGAATTAAAACCTTTGGACAAGCTGAGATACATGAAGTCATACCAAAGTGAAATAGAAATGTAGATTTTTAGCTTTCAGTAGCAATACATGCTAAGTGCCTTAAACATTAAACAGCTGCAGCAGAGACCTTAAACACAGTTCTTTCTGCAGCAGTGTTGCCTTTTCACAGAATTCTTCATTTTAGACAAAATATAGATAGAACGATACTGTTCACATCTTTTAGCTGGAGTGTTCACATAAACAATGAGAGCTGACAGAAGCTGTACACGCAGAACTGTGTGATACCTGTGTGATGCTTATGGCTGTTAGAGTTAGACCAGGATAGGTCAAGAAAAGGAAAACTAGAATCGTGTGTTGATTTCATTGGTTAATTAACAAATATAATCCACACTTCTGTGAGAAAAAAAAGAATAATAAGGCATTATGGGAAATTAGAAGAAGCTGTTGTATTCTGCCTGCTGTTTTGCTGCTGCTGCTGTTGCTGCTTGGCTTTATCTTGTAACCCCCTTGGAACTCTGCCTTCAAGAAACTATGAGACTGTGAAATAAAGAACTTTGCAGAACAGCAACCTCCTCTGCTCTCTTCTGCCCTGGTCCGAGAAGGAAGGGTATCCCATCAGAAAATCAACACTCGGGGGAAAATTCCAGTTTCAGGCTCAGTGGTCAATATGCACCCAAAGAGCCACATCAGAGCTGTGGAGGTCTGGGCACGACGCTTCCCCTCCAGGAGCTCGCTCTCCAAAGTGCAGTGACATCCAACGCTGTGCCAGCCTTGGGTCCCACCCTGTCCCATAAACAGCCTTGGAGCCCTGACCAAAGGGACTGGGCTGCATTTGGGTGAGAGAAGGATAAAAGAGAAGCTTATGCAAACTTCACAAAGCAGACATCTAAAGAAAGATAGAGGCTCAAAAAAAAACCAACCAAACAAAAAAACCCAAAACCAAAACCAAAACAAACAAACAAGCAAAAAACCCCCAGCCAGAAATAAAAAAACAACAACCCCCATCAAAACCAAGCAAACAAAACCCCAAACACAGTTAAAAGACTGTTTGCAGAGATAGAGGCTTTACTGGAGAAGGTTGTGCAACTTTGAATGAAGTAGACTGAGGTAACTGAATTAGTCCATGGACCATTTTTCATAGGTATATTAAAATAAATCAAACTCTGAAGCCTGTGTAGGCAACAGAGGCTCAGCTACCAGAGCCACACACAAGAACCTGCGTGGTATCACAGCCATAAAGACTTCAGTCAACAAATATTCCGACCTTGTTTTGTAATCCCTCTGCTCGGAGCACCATGACACACCTGGGGACTCTTCAGACTGTGCTGGGACAGCTGAAAAAGCACCTTTTTAAGAGCCCACAAGACCCAAGCTTTTCTCACTTGAACTGAGAAAACGTAATTTATGTGTCCAAGTCCTTGCCAAACTGGATGACAATTAAAGCCTAATACTTATCTGAAGAACTACAAAATGAAGGCTCTAGTTCCAATCATATATGTTTTATAAATGCTCTATTTAATAATATATAGTCAGTAAACTAGACAACTGGTTGTGCCTAAACTGATGTATTACACGATTCAGTCTATCTGGGGGTTTATGAAAGTTTGTAATTTCCATTCATTATCTTTTGTTGAGCTACTTGCTTTTCAGTGGTAGAAGCTTCTGCTTCCATGAGTAAAGTAGTCCCCAAACCATAAATTATATCCTACAGTTTTGACATCATTTATTTTCATACCATTATACATGCCAACCTTTTGACTACTCAAGATCAAAAGAGTTGCTCTCCAGGCTCATATTTCACTACAGCTCTCATATTTTATGCAGCAAATTAGGTTTTGCAGTAGCAGCTACAGCAAGACTGTCTCTCACACTGCACGGCTCAAAATTACTGCACAGGATTTCAGACGGAAGGAGCACAATCCTAGAAATTCATGCTCAAGTTAAAAATGGATGAAAACTTTGTATAATCCTTCTCCATCCATTTTGTACAGTCTTTATATGTATATATGTAGCTAACGTGGTTAAACCTCAACTCTACGAAAGGAAGGCAGGATTCTGCCTTCGGTAATAAAAAGTTGGAGGGGAATCCATCAAACCCTGATGAAGGCAAGTGTTTGATAGGTTCAGTCACATCCAAGGGTCACCTACCAGGCACACACTGCCATGAATTTCCTTCCTGACACGTTTGGAATGTCCATATTAACTTGTCAGGGTAATTGCTACAGCTGGGAGCTCCCATCACTGACAATCAAGGGTTTATTGGGTATCTGGAGACACAGTAGGTGCTCAGCAGGATTTATACGTGACACTGAGTTACCCAGAGACACCTTTCACTGGGAGTTGAGACCCCTACTCAGCTTACATGACTGAAAAGTACTTTTTAGTGGAAATTACTTAAGGCATGATATCTAAATCCCAGCTTCTGCTCAGTTACAACTGTTCAGTTCTAAAAGCTTGAAAACTAAAAATAATTTTAATTAACAATTCTTGATTTTACGCTTGAAATTATAAATATTCTTAGTTACATTATACAGAATTATGGCACTATTGCCATAATTATAATTTTAAGAAAAAATACTGGTACCTATTTATACACAATTTGTGACAGCTTGATTTAGCCAAATCTAAAGTGATTTCAACAGATCGAGCAAAAATTACAATCTTACTGCAATAATTATCCTCTTGATAAATACTGAAGTCCTACTACAAACTACAGAGATTTTAAACCCCTTAAAATAATCAAGATTATGACTATAAGGAAAGCTTTATGCTATACTCCTACAGATAGGTAGTTTTCTTAAAATGCAAATATTTTCTTGCTGTAAATACATTAAATATAGGAACCTTAAAAAAAAATACTAATAGCAAATTCTTTATTAGTGATCATGATTGATCACTCCATGCCTCCTTCCACTTGTAGGGAAGAGGGAATATAGAGCTGGATAAGATTAGCAATGCACAGTTTCAATCAAACGCTGTGGCTGATGCAGAGTATTGATGCATCAGAACAGGGAGAAGCTGTAATCCACTCACTCATCCTGAAAAACAACCCGAAAATAGAAATGGAAATGTCTCCTGTCCTGAGCACGCACGTCCCCTGCAGTGATGGCACACGAGGTCCTTGCATGTTAAGTGTACCTGGGAGAATAAAGTAGGGCAGGGAGCGGAGGAAGACTGAATGACATGTTTTTATCTGCCGTGGGGTTTTAATACAGCACCTGCAATTTGCCCTGACGGCATCCAACCAAGCATTCATCTTTCCCCAGATAAAGTCTCCATTGATACCATAGTTTTCCCACAGAAATCAATCAGACAACCAAAAGGATTTAAAAATTCCTCATGCACTAGCAGAAAGAATTATAAGCATACCAGGAGCAGAGCACAGTGCAAACCACCAAAGCAGTCGAAGTAGAACACCACTGGCAGAGGCATATTTTCTGAGCAAGCTCTGCTATCCGTTTACACACGCGTTTTACTGACTCCTTTTCCCAAATGAAGTAGTTCACCTTGGCATTAGAAGCAGGAAAGAGAAGCAGGTATGGTCCTGCTGGCAGTGAGCCCCCCAGCTCTGCTGCTGCCTCAGCACAAGGCTTCCTTCATTTCTCTCGAGCCGCGTTCTGTATCGCCTCCAGAGCGTGTCGGACACTGGGCAGAGTGTGCAACACACGCCTGTGCACAGCCTGGCAGGCTGGGATTGCACCTGGGGCCCCCAGGATCGGTGCAAGGCAAGCAGACAATAGTATCAGCCAGCACAAACCCTTCCCACCACCCTCCACGGTGGCTTTCAGGCCATATCTGCTATGGACACCTTGCATATGCATCGCTCACATCGCTCATGGAAACACATTGCCTGCAAGCAGACATGATTGCTCATAAACATTTTACAAATAAAAAAATACAGTGAAAATTGCCCTGTCAGAGGATTCTTCTCCTTTCTCCACCCCGCAAAGGGAGCAGCAAAGGGTGGATGAAGGGAATACACATGCTGGCCTTTTCTGAACAACTCAGAAACTCCCAGGCCTGACCGGTTCCTTCCACGTCAGGGAAGTGGGGGGCTTAACAGTGACATTTCCTGATAATCGAGGGCCTGATGGATCGTTGTATAAATCAGTCACACTTTTGTTATCCTTAGAGCCATGTTCTCCTTATTATCTTCAGGTTTCCTGTAAACTCTGATTTAATAATCTCCTTGGGCTTTGAGCTGATTTTGATTCCATTTTATTGAGACATATTGGCACCCCTTTTTTTTATGAGAGTAAAAAATAGGCTGCCTTGACATTCCTCCCATAAAAGCAGGCAGAGAGCTAACACACAGCTATGCTGAACTTGTATGTCAATCAGGCATGACCTCTCACTTCTCACAAGAAGGCCTTGAACTTCACTGCATCATTTATTCAAATAGTGCAGAGGAAAAGAGGAATCACAACAAGCTTTCCGTGTTCTATTTTTGTAACACCATTTGTTTCAGAAAGAGGAAAAGAAATTATGCTTTTCCTAACATAAAGATCATTTATACTCACTGCTAATTAGAAAGAAGAACACTCTGGAAAGTCAAATAATTTGTTGAATGAGCCATCTTTTCATGGGGAAAAATGTACATACAAAAAACAACAAAAGGGCTAGATGCCATATACCTGTAATAGATAAAGTTAGCAGAACTGAAAAAAAGGCATTCCTCAAACTGTTGTTCCAGCAAATTACATGAAAACTTATTTTATTGTGTGTGTTATGGCAATTGCTACAGTATATAGCTGTATTTGAGACTCATCTCAGGCCCATTGTGTAATGGCATCAACAGAATCTGTTACAGGTTTGAACAAGAAACCAGGGTAAGCTGTGATGAAAATCTTTGTGTTTGACTACCTATGCAGAAGTTATTCCTTTTTAAGATGCCTCTAACTTGCATATTTACAAGACTATGACCCTAACAGACACGCTGTGGGCAGATCTGGCAATTATTTTTGGAAGGCTTTGCTGCCTACAGCTTTGCCTCTGTCACTATTTGCTGGTCTTTTGTGTTAAAAGATGGAAGGAAGGTCCTGGGATCACTTGACAGCTTCCTGTAGATGTTCTTGTCTCTATAGTGCTGTGTGGCAACCAACACTTAGAAAAAACCCAGCTGGTTTGTATCGTCCTAAAACATTCAATAGCAGCACGAACATGCTGTTCTCATCCAGACTTCATACAAAATTTAGTAAGGGAACACAGCAGTGTCACCTAAGAACAGAGAAAGAGGAATAAACAAATTTCAAGACTACTTGGATCAACAGTTCAAGAGCAACCAAGTAGAGGTTCTAATAAAAGATTTTAGAAAACAAATATAAGTGGTTTTTTTATCCAAAAGCAGGCCAGAGATCTTCCACACAAGCACTGCAGCAGCAAACAATGGAGGAGCTCTAATGGGACAAGACATGACACAAAGGTAAGCCAGAACAAGGGGATTTGGGGTTGTATCTTTCTCAGAACTGTTCACGAAGACGCAAAGGTAAAGCAAAATCAAATCAAATCAAATCAGGCTAAACACAGGGCCACTATTCTCAAAGCTCAGGAAATGTCCTGTATGTCTTGCCATCCCCACAGTTATGTAAGGCCTCAAAAATACACCAGAACTGTAGTGCTATGCCCATATAGGCTTCAGGAAGAAATTTTGGGAAGTTTGTCAAAGGAGTCGTTTCCCTCAAGCTGAAAATCCATCAACCAGTTCTGCATGCCTGTTGTCTTCTCATTTGCTATTTTATGTGAGTTACTCCACTGAATTCGGTCAGATTCTTTCCAAACAACATTAATGCCCTGATTCAGGAAAATATTTCATTATCCTTAATCTTCAGTTAGGATTTGCCCTGTATTGGGGAATTTTGGCAATCCTTCTGAGTACTTTCACGAATGGGGGAAACAGCCATATCCTCTCACACACAGATCTGTGCCTACAAAGTCACCAGGTTCACAGGCTGGAGAACGAAGGTCAGCTGGTGAGCTCTTAAAGAGCAACCAAATATGTTAACTCAAGGTTTTCAAATTAAGAGTACTAACAAACAAAGCAACTCCACCTACCAAATCAGAAACTCGCAATATTCCTAGAATTTTACATACACAAGAAAAAAAAGTACGAGAACCTTTTACAAATAAATAAGAAAACAGACTGTATAGAAGGCAGCAGAGTCAATAGTAGTACCTGCACAGTGACAAATCTCAGCCCCCAAAATCCCATTACAAAACAAGAAACTGAAAATGAAAACTGGGCTCTTGATATAACAGCACCAAACATTTGAACAATGCAACAGTGAAAAAACAGATACAAATCCTACTCCCGAAACTCCCTGAGACAAGCCAAGTATGCAATTGAATCAGACCAGCTAAATTGAACAGTGATATTACGGTCTTAATCTAAATAAAAATGAATGATCTCATTCTTTTGCCGTATGCAAGTGAACTTGTGTTCTTGTTCTTTAAAGTAACTAGCACAGTTTATCCATTCTCTTTAATAATGCAATTTAATTTACCAAAGGTTCGTATTAAAAATTTATCTGACTCCAGCAGTTAGAGTCACCTACACATTTTGTCACAGTTAAACATTAGCTTTGGAGCACATCACAAATTCCCTACTGTGAGTCCGAGAAGGGTTTCACAGAGGAACACTCTGAGCTTCCAATTGACATCACAAATAAATGAGTCAGGAACTGTGCACCACATTAAAATATCTGCCAGTTATTAAAAGTGCAGTGCCTTGTTCAGCAGCAATGTTCAGAAGAGGCAAATGCAGTCGAACACGTTGGTGCTCACAAAGGACTGCCACTTTTGCTTCAGCAATCGGGTATTCAAAACATACTCCAATAATCGGAATAATTTCACCTCTAAGAACACCTTCAGACCATTCAGAGCTACTCACACATCAAGAGAAAACCTGACAAAAGAAATGTGAATCCAAAAGGATCAAGCCAACCTGCAGCAACGTCAAGCACCCAAGGCAGGCAACGCACAACACTGCCAGTGGCACTCCAGAATTCAACGAGAACTCAGCTTGTCACAAAACTCATCTGTTCTTTCATGTCCCAGTCTGTTCAAGCAGCTCATGGCATATGGTACAAGAAGAGTGAGGCAAACCAGGTATGGAGGTGGACAGAACACGTGCCAGCCCCCAGAACCGCCTCTGGAGCAGATACAAACCTGCTTGGCTGAGGAGAAAAATGGCAGGGCACAGGGAGAGGTCAGCTTGCATCTTCTGGGGGTGGGAGATAAAACACACGGAACAAACCTCTGAACTGAGTGGTTCTGATGCCATGGAAATCTTCAGAAATACCTGCGCAATGGCCAAGCTTTCCTAGAAGGACTTTATGAGCTTAAATATTGTTAAACCATGACCAGATTTCCAAAGATTGGCTCATGAAGCACTAGAAGCAGCACAAATGCCATCCTGAAGTAAGTTAAACTTTCACACCAAATATTGTAAGCAAGCTGGGCCCTCTATCAGAAGCACAGGCAGCTACTTGACATTCCACCAGTGTAAGACAGAATTTCCTACCTCAGCTTTGCTGGCATCCAGCGATGTCAAAACCTGAAAATTACAGGAAAAATGCATTAGTATTGATCCAACAAAACAGGAGTGGGATTAATTGGCTTTTGAGGTAACTGACATCAATTGGCTGTTATGGCTTGAGGGAACAGAACTGAAGAGAACTGTCTTTCACACTGAGACTATTCACCCCTCATGCACATCAAAAGGCAAAACCAGGGATATATTAAGACTACAGTAAAATTCAGGAATATTGGGTAAAAATAGAGGAAATATACCAAAAGAGAACTGGAAAAATATGTTTCTATTTTTACTAATTTTTAATTTGTTTCTGAGCAGAGATGATGAGCAATGCAACGATCAGCTATTCCAACACAGGCAATTCCCAGGATACTGGGAAAAGAGTTCTCTGAAAAGGGTTCAGTTCCACAGTGGTAGAAGCAACACAGTTTGAAGACCACATTCCATGTGGAGTGTGACGAAGGAAGTTTTGCCAGACCCCCCTCTCTAGGGACAGTCTGCTGGGCACAGGTGTCCAGGGTTTGGCCACCTGGGAGTTCCAGTGCTGACCTTCCAGCAACCAAAGCTGCGCTGAGCACAAACATCAACGAGTTCTCTGCCACTCAAGGGTTACACCGAGCTCAGTTAAGGTCAGTGTCTAACACTAGGGAGATACAAAGTCAACTTCTATGAAAAACTGCACAGAATCCACTTCTGGCAATAGAGACAAATTCATCATTTATATTAAGGCAACTTAAACATTTTAAGACACATATACATTGTTATAGGTCAAACAGCAGACATGAAGTTAATAAGCTTTTATTGGACTCTGGAGGCTGTTAAACCGTGTTTGTAAAACAAAAATCTTTGTTAGAACTTTATGTCACAATACTGTTACCACTTTACTAGGTTGAAAAGCCCTTAATAATCTCCTCACAAATTCCAGACTGACACCTAGCTATAATTCTGTCTCCAGGAGAATAGATCTTCCTTTATCTTGGTGTTCATCATCACTTCTAAAGGACATCACCAATTCTCCCCAGCTCCAAGGAGCAGGAGGAGGAGTGCCCAACCATGACCCTGTCTGAGGGAAGGGGGAGGAGAGCAGAGTGTTTATTGAACAGAGCTCAGCCTGCAGAGCAAAAGAGACAATTTGTGTGCAGAGCTGCTGTTCAATGGAAGGCATCTGTGGATTCGTCAAAAACTTATTCCAAAGGAATTTAGGAATGGAAATGAACTCCTGTCACATCACAACACAGTACCTCCAGTCACAAACAGCTATTTAATTTAACCTGATTCAAACCCAGGTTCAGCTCTATTTGAAATGTGTATCTTTGTCACTAATGGGATTTTGGAAGCTGTTCAAGAATTTCTCTCACACAAGCAGAACTGAGCTTATTTAAATTCTATTTATTTACAAACAGCCTATCACCTTTTTTTTTTTTAGGTTATTCCTCTTCATCAATATTTTTTAGTGCTAGCAGTTATTTTTCCTTTCCAAAATGACCCATCATAAAGCCATCCCATCCATTCCCTGCTGGCATTCCCTTAGGTCACTCTGCTAGTGTCCCCTCACAAGGTCTTTCTACTAATAGACTCAGTAGAGTTACACTCCACTTACATCAATTTAATTACATCTTTCTTGGAGGCAAAAAGAGCATATCATAGAGGATATACCAAAAACCTCTCTTAAAACACCAGAATTTGGAGTGGAACTTCCTGAAGCTGCCATAAATCCTGCTCTAAACCCTCTGTCAAAGGTGCCTATCTTCTCCCTCTATCGGCTGTGCAGAAATGTGACTAGAACTGACCAATGTGACTGTTCCAGCCGGGACTCACTAATGCCTTGCAAGGCAATTACTCCTCTATTTTAATAATTCACCTTACATGTCCAGAGACTGTATTTCTCTTTTATATTTTTGTACCTTCCAGGTGCTTTATAGTCACCCAGTGGCCAGCTGGACCACTGGACATATTATGCCCCTATCTTTCTTCTCCGAGTTATTGTCTGATAAATCCCTGCTCAGCAGTTGAATTCCAGTTAGTTCCTAGAAGCACGACCTTTTACTTGCTATTACTAACATTAATTCACTTTTATTTCCATCTGCAAGCCCATCCATCTCTTCCTGGATAACACACCCCGCTCCTCTATGTTAGTAGTTCCTCCCAGCTTTACATTTTTATCAAATTCCATTAGCACATTCTTAGGCCAAGCATACTAATGAAAAGTTATCAAATGAAATGACAAATAACTCAATGGAGTGATGCTGCTAAGAGGAGCTTTTTGTTGAGCAGTGCAGCACCAGCTGCCCCTGGTACAGCAGGTCAGGGTGCCAGGCTGTCACACCAGAGTTTTCCTGGTGAGACACTTCAGCAGCCCGAGCTACACAGCTGAGAGAACATCTGCATCCAGGCTGGACACAGGGACATGAACACACCCTGAGTTATTTCTGGCAACTCTGCAAAATGAACCTCTCACCAGAGGGATTGGGATTTTTAATAGTGTACTCACCACTGTACCAATGGAGACAAAGATGGAGCGTTTCTACTTAAAATAATGACATTCCTCAAGCTAATGTTTAATTAATAAACAATAAAACACATTCACTTAATATTATGGGTCAAATAACACTCATGAAATTAATGAGCTATTGTTAGTCTGCGAAGACCTGACAATTATCTAAAAGTTTTAACAGTTATTTTTATTTAAGTTTATGCGTCTCAACGCAGCGAATTATCATTCTATTTGTATGACTGATTTCTTCCTCCCCCTCACTCCTACCCCCCTGTTCCTGAAACTTGTAATTCCTAGAGCAGCAGCTGTATCTCCTGTCATGTTTGAGACGCCAGTGAATGAAGACACGGGAGCAGTATGGCGTGCATGACAGAGAATTGCAGTTCCAAGTCATTCTTTGCTGAGGCTTTTGAGGAAGTGTCTGTGTGTCACGGTGTGATCACTCAATTAAATCCTCTGAGAAGGCACTGCCAGGTCTCAAGGTCCTTAAGCAGAGCTAAGATCTGCAGCCAAGCCACCCGAGACACAAAACCAATTTATTCACCCCCATCCCAGACAATCCTGGGTGAGGAAGTACCTGGAGTGACGTCTCCATGATAAGCTAGTTGCTCCAGAAGGTGAGAGTGGGAGCAGCCAAGGGAGGAGCAGGGAGGAGAACTGGGGTGCAAACAAGGTGCTGTCATAATTAGTTCATCTCGCTTCCCTTTGCAGATCCCCCTACTGCAATAATCCATTGCTCTGCCCCATGAGTTGTGTGAGGGATGATGTTCATTTACTGGCTCCTGCTGTTCCCCCATGACATTTTATGCCCCAGTTAAAACCACAGCAATTTCACCAAGAGGAATTGCGGCTCAGGTGAGGGATCCTTGTCTCTCTCACCATAATCCCTCCGTGACATAACAAAACCATGGGTTTATGTCACTTTCTCAAGGAAGATGCAATTTATTCTTCTTGTGCTACAAGCTAGACATGATTGACAGAAAACATCTTTAAAAATGGCTTTTTTGCTATTCCTGGAAGTTGCATTCAATGCAGAACTTCCCATTTTACAAGAGGAATCCAGCGAATACTGACAAAAACATAGACATAGGTGATAACACTGCAAAAAAAGTAGAGTCTTTTAAACTATGTTTACTGCTTTTAGAAAGGTCTTATCTTGAGGTGCACGCATCTGTAGCTCCTCTCTCCAGAACGAACACAGGACAATATTTGCCATTCTAAACCAGAAAGCAAAGAGCTGCTATTTGTTACGTATCTCAAGGCAACACCTTACCAGAAAGAAATAAAGGAAACTTTCTTGAATGAAGAAAGCTCCTCAAACATGAAACTGGAAAGCTCATTTAATGTCAACTTTATATTGAAAGTACATGAAATTCCCTGCATCAAAGTTCAAAGACAAAAAAAGAAGGGAAAAAATTGAAAGGTGCACATTTTGAGCCAGGATGTATCATGTGCCCGAAGGTGAGTGACCGTTTCACTGAACTGTCCCATCTCATCCACACGTGAAGCCCTTTTTCTGTCACTTATTTTTCTAAAAAAAAAAATTTCTTAATTTTTTTCACCTTCTCACATCAATCTGAATCCTCTACATTAAAAAATAATAACAAAAAAACCAGTTTTTACCTTTAATATCTTTCCCCCTTCCTGGGTTCCTATGGAATGAGAGAAGGGATTAAAAAAAAAAAATGAGGCCAGGACTAGAAAAAAAATATGCTGCAAATAAACACTCAAAATAAGCTAAAGAAAACCATCTTTGGCAGTTTAGACTTTAGAAATTTGTTTGGAATATTAGGCAAGGAGGATTTTAAGCATGATGAAAAGATATAAACCTAGAATTAGTATCAATAGGATTGGAATTGTTAATGACAAGACAGATTAATTTTATTTCATTTTAGACACAAAATATCTGACAGACAGACAGTCCTGGAGACCAACACCTCCACTGCTGAACCAGTCCTGAGTCTGCTCAGTAACACCCCACGAGGGAACTCAGCAAGATTTGCACCGATGAGATCAAGGGCAGAGACTTGACAAGGTCCTGTGGATGTCCTGGCATTTACCTGAACAAATGTGAAAGTCTGCATTTAAAGGTTTGTCTCGCTGAGCTCAGGCAGGATTAAAAATTACAATGGGATAATCACTGTGCTGCAACCTTTTATTAAATTGGGAATCCACCTGTGGGTCGGGAGGGATGGGAGATTGATTGCCCACTGGCTTTTCCCATTTTTTTGTCTGCCTGGAGCAGTCGCCAGCCTGGCTCCTCAGGATTCAGAACAGATTTCAGCTTGTGGCTCACAGTCCAGGCCACTGAGCAGAATCTGAGCTGTTGGAGCTATTTCATGACAGGGTGCAAAGGAACCAGCCCTACCCTGAGTGTTCTTCACTCCCTCTGACTCCGTGATGTGAACAATTACCTGTAATATCACTGCTTCACTCTGATAAACAACAGCAAGGGAACAGGAGAACAAAAAAAGGTAAAAACAAACAAACCACCGAGCCTTTAGGAATACTGCAATGTACTGTCTGGCACATTTAGTGTTGACAAAATTAGACAAAAAAGCCGAACCGTATTTTAATACTTCATTCCTAAAGCACTGTGCCTTTGAAACATGGAATTCTAATGCATCTTGCCAAACTTAGTGAAGAAATCATGATAAATATAGCTATAAATCTAAATTGTTCTTTAAACTTAATTAAATCTCTCCATCAAAAGCATAGAAAAATAAGCATGCAAGAGAGATCACCTTCTTGCTAAAGCAGTTCTTCTTGCTAATTCATTAGTTTTCATTCACCTCCTTCTTGATTGCAAAAAGCAATTCTGGAAAGTGAAGCAAAATTAACTATTACATGCCCGGTCCTTAGACTACCAAGAAACCCCACATGAACCTTTATAGACCTAATCCTTAATGGTCACCAAAGCTCCTGAGTATCAGGAAGGTGGAACTTGACCCAAAAATGTTCACTTATGGAGCCTGGGTTTTTTCATTTGTTTCTTACCCTTGTTCTGACTAATGCTCAGATAAAGTTCTAAACTAAAACTATTTTTCTTGATTAACATCCTGGATATTTTTTTAAAGCTGGCTGTCAAGGCTTTAAGAGGCTTATTTACAGCAATTCCTTCCTTCACAATATAAACAAGATGGCCAAACTGAGACCCTCTAGAAAAGAGAACTCTCAGATGGATTTTTGCCTGGGACATGAAAATGAACACCTGTATTTTCAAAAGCCAAGGTTTAACTTTTTAAAGCAAAACCCTGGGCCCCACAGAAGCTGTGAGAGTAAAATGTTGCTCTTCAGTACTTGCTCCCCAAAGCACAAGTGAGAAATTCCTGGGATATCCTGCAGGGTCAGCTCTCTGGGGCTTCCACAAGGCTAAACACAACAACCTGCGGCTGTTACACACGACTGCCCATCAAAAAAATCCAATCTCTTAAAGACATACATGAATGGAATATGCTGAAGGGAGAACAGGGGGAATCAAGACTCATGTTTCATAGATATGTATCTTTAATTAAATTTTGCTCAGTTTATTTACTGCTATGGATAACAGCATTAGGTTGCTCCAAATTTCTGTTAACTCAGTAAGTATGCAGGCAATGACTTTAGCAGTTGGTGAAAAATATATCTGCCCTAACAATATTTGTGATGCCCAGTTAATATTGGCTGCTTAAGATTTTTAAGCTGAATTTTCTCTATAAATCAGTCTGCAAAATGTGGAGTAGTTATCGTGGATAGTTCACTTAATATAAGAATAACATCATAATGTCATCTTTTTAAAAATTTCTGTAGCGTAACCTGAAAAAACTCTGCAAAATAAATAAATAGAAGGAAAAAAATCCCTGAAACACTTGTCCTAACTAACTTACACCATGATTTTCATTAAAGATTCTGTATATTGGTGTGTCTGGTAGAAAGCAGTTGGAAAATAACATGACTTTCTCTTTGAAATTGGAACTCACTTTTACAAAGCAACTGGAGCTGCACAGAGCTTGCCAAATGGCTCCTCTAATATTGGGAATAAATTCCATTACTCTTGTAATGAGATAATGAGAGAAAACATCAAGACATAATAAGTTAACCACAAAAAAATGCACAGGTTTTGTATGCAATAAAATGTATGGTCTTTGTTTGCTGTCCTTCCTTTAAAAGTAACCTAAACCTACTTTATCCATACCTTTAGCAAAATATCCACATGCACTCCTGCCCTGCCACCTGGGATAATCTTGGCAATTTCTATAAGTCAGTGAAAGTAGGATTTCACACTTATTAGATGGTAGAAGTTCATGATCCAGAGTGCAACTGCAATGAACTAAATCTGAAATTCAAGGTAAACAAACCATTTTCAAGTAAACTGTTGAGCCACTACAGCTTTTCCATGGATTCTGGTAAAAATGACATTAACGCTCCCCGCTTAATTTAGCAAGAAAAAAACCAAACAACTGGAATATAAATATAAACAGAAAGATCCCTGGTGATTTTTTTTTCATGTGTCAATAATTTTGTAAGGCTCCAGAGCGCCGAGGCAAGAGGACAGAGCGAAAAGGCAGCAATGAAACAATTCCCTCGCCATGCCTGCCTCACAACACCCAGCAGCGCTATTAGCGCTATCCATTTCACCCAGGAGCAATAAACTCACATTTTTTGGAATGCCCACGTTATGCCAGAATAATATAAAAATAGATGATGAAGCAAAAACGAGATGGATTTAGCCCCGGTGTGCTGCAGTAACTGCCATAATTGCACAGCCAGCTCATTATAGAAAGTCAGTCCCTTGAGCCTCCCCTGTCCCAGTTAAGTGACAGTAATAGAAAGCAGCTGTATGAGGACATCAGGTCAGCAGAATCATTAGCCCCGAAAATTGCATCCCCATCCCTCCTGTGCGGCAGCCAGGCGTTCACACACCATCAGCCTCCCAAACACGAGGTCAAACATGATGATGAACTTAACCCAGTAACTCCATTAACAGTGACCCGTGGCTCGCAGCTCCCGGGCAGCGCACGCTTCTGGAAACTTCCAGCAGTTTAATGAATTTTGGCTGCTGCCCTGTGCCCTGGGCTCCCCAGCCCTGGGGCAGTGCTGACCACAGAAGGACCAGTGCCCGTGGCAGGTGACACCCCTGGACCCTGGGGGTCTCATCGCCTCTGTTGGGGGACAGGAGCAGGAAAATGGCACTGCCAGAGCTGAGACATCTCCCAGCTCTGCCCAGGTCACGGGAAGGTGATGCTGCCAGCAGCCACCACCATAAACAGGAGTAGCAGGACATCTCACCCCCCCATAAAATCTCTTCGGTTGTTTGTTAACTACTCAGATAAACAGGACAAGCTGTCTTTGTAGGGAGTTATTGTGGTGCCATGGGGTTAACACTGGGCTGGCACCTCCCAGGTGCCAATAGACATCTTGGTTTGAAGGGAGATCTGACGAGGTAAGCTGGATTTCTGACTGACAGCCATCCACTTTACAACCATAAAAGCCACGCCAAACTTGCACAAAGTAGAAATCTTCCATGCCTTTTCCTGGAAATGTGTGGAGTTGCCCCCATGAGTAGGGTGCCTACTCTATGGTTACTGCCCTGGGGTTGAGTGAAGGAATCTGTACATTATCGTTACATTCAACTCCTAATCGACACCATTTCTTTTGCCAGCTTTAATACAGGTACCTTGATATCATGCACTGTTTTATGACGCCATAGTCTACTACATTTTTTTAGTTTTATGCAGTGTAGTAAGTAATTCTGATTAAGATCTCCCATCTGTTATCTTTTGTCTGTTCATTTGTCGTAATAAATAATTCATTTTTATACAAATATATCTGATTTGCCATAGTTAGAGCTTGCGGGACAAAGCACTTCAATTACACTTCTATAACTTCCTTAAATTTAAACTGCTGCCAAACCTGAGGCTAAGGAAGGATTTCCCTTCATTTAAACCCCTTTCCGGGAAGGAGTTTAAATGCACAAAGGGGTTCTTTCTGTCCCTTTTTGGGACTCGGGGCACCTCAGAGTCCCAAATGTGTGTGAGGAGCAGCTGGGGCAGCTCTTGAAGGAGCTGGGCAGTGAGACCGGGCAGTGTGGTGGCCCAGGGTGCTTCAGTCCCCAGCGGCCACCCCCAGGAGCCACTAGCCATGGGCAACAGTGGCCTCTCAGCCCCCGCAGCTGCTCTGACCAGCAGAGATCCCCCTCCCAAATAAATCCTTCTATGAACACAACGTCCCCCTGAGAACGGCGGCTGCACCTTTGAGCGCTCCCGGTTCCCAGGGCGTTGTTTGGAGCCGGGTGTGGGTTTGAGGGACAGTAATGCGAAGCAGCACAGAGTGTGGGCCAGGTCCTGAAGTGACAGCCACAGGCACGGCTGTGCCGCCCTCAGCTGCCAGGGGCTGAAGGTCTGGCCTGGTACAAACACAAATTCCCGTATCCCAGGGGGACGTGTTGCCTCCTCCATCATTTATCCACCCGCGCTCCGAGGCCACGAGGCACAGAAATGAAGACGGAGCTCTTTGTCAGTGTTCCCATGCATTCTGATTAAAATGCAGCCTGTGAAGGCAGCCAAGGTCCTCTCAGGTCCGGATGCTCATTCCCACCTTTCCCAGGGATGAGTCTCCTGGCAGCACCAGCGCGTCCACAGCCCTTGGGCAAAGCAAGGCCCCACTTTCATGGTCCTGATGAGTGTTGGTCACAAAAGCAACAACCCCTCTATCAATGTCAAAGACTAAACAAGTTTGACTATATGCTGATGTTCTTCAAATTGTTTCTACCAGCACTAGTTCTGGCTGGTTTGTTTTAGGGAAATTAATGATGATACGCCAAGGTCGTTGTACCTCTGCTGTAGCGAACAGATGCTGACACATTAATGCCACCGGCCTGTGCTGCACTAGGACAGAGCTGCTCCTGCTTGTCACTGCATGGGCTGAGGCTAAACCAGCCACACCAAGCAGCCCAATCGAAGAAATTCAGTCTAAAATGCAAACATTTGAAGAAAAGAGCTCCTGCACTTTCCAAAGCCATTACTCTGTATAATCATCATCAAAACACGCCACTTTTCTTTTTTTTAAAAATCAACCCGAAGCCAGCAGAACAATGAGAAACCAAATCTTTTTTTCCTCTCAGCAGCACAGATCATTTTCAATGCCATTTGTAAGCTGCCTATTTATCCCTGACATTCACAGCTTGAGTATATCTCCAGTTCAGGTCACTTTCTTACACCGAGGTAGAAATAATTGAGTATTTTTCTGTCTCTTTGCTGGGACGACTCAGAGCTGATGGTGCATATCCATAGCTCTGTTAACCTGGTGTGAGATTCTCATGGTAAACTGCACAGGAGGAAGACATCACCATTCCCAAAGATTCCAGTCAGTAGAGAAAGCAGCAGCCTCGTGACTGGGAGGGAGGAGGTCTGGGGTAGTTGCATGTCTAAACTGAAATAAAGACTTCCTTCTTAACAACCTCATAGCAGCAACACATTTAAAACATTAAAAAAGGGGCTGGGAATAGATCAGTAGGATGAGAGCAGTGAGAAATTTCACCAGGATAGAGCAATGCACAGCCCCTTAACCTGCGGGGAAGTTTAATATTTGTGGTCAGTATTTTTCAGTTTTAACTACCTAAAGTACTTCCTTTAAATGAATTTTACTATCTTTGGGGGCTATTACTGCAAAATGAATTACACAAGAGGCATCAGTTCCCTAAGAGTTAGCTACGTAAGTGCCATGTGTCAGAAGATTCAGAATTTTGAGTCATATTTTAAAATACGTAACTTCTGACAACAAGACAGTCACTGTAGCTGGAAATGGATAGCAATTCTTCCATCACCCCTGCCCCAAATGGGGAACTTAACATCAGCACAGCTTGAAAGTCCATTTAAACTGTGACAGGGCTGTAAAAAGCCCTTAACAGAAGCGTTTCCTAAGAGAAAGACTCATCTGTTTCTAAGCTACAGCTATTGTTCATTCAATACTGATAGGCACACAAAATAAGAGATGTATCACTTGGTCTCAAACCCAGATGTAAGCTATTCAAATCCTTTGCTCCTGATTTCTCAGCATTAGTAGGGTTATACCTTTATCTTGGCTGTGTTTAATGCTACAAACCTTCCTCCCAGTGAACTAGGACAAATACATTTGAAACTTCCCCCATAAATACTCCCCCAGCACAGTGGCACTGCCAGCAGCGCTGCAGGAGCCGCCCTCACAGCCTCCCCTTCCCCTCCTGACCATCACCCAGAGCTCACTGACACACCAGTTATTAGAATTCCTAACATTTATGAATATGAAAAGAGTCTTAATCCTTGGAGTGAAAGATCACAGCAAGAGATGCTTATAATTTCCTAGGGCAGGAAGAAAATAGTGCAATGAATTATGTAAAATACTTTAAATATGGGCACTACTGAAAGCCTTAAATTAGGAAGCAGAAACTGTCAATAAGCAACACCTTTTCTCTTCAGGAGAGGATCCTGACTTTAAAGGTGTGGTTAAAAAGCAGGATAATGTACAGGTAATATTCTGCATGCTTCAGAATTTAAATCTAAGCAATGTCATAAAATGCAGTAACAAGTGGTGTCCCTCAAGGGTCCTGTAGAAATAGCTTTGTCTTTTGGAATCTTCCCAAAAAATATTCAAAAATAAATCAGCTTTTCTTTAAGCTCTCTGCTCCAGGATTTATGTACAGAGAATGATTAAAAATAATTAAGAAGTCCATGAAAATGCTTTCCAAATACAATGTACCCCTTAAACACTCTTGATCAGAAGGCTCTAATACTAAACCAGGTCTTGTTGAAAACCCCTTTCAAAGCAGATGAAAGCCTCCTGCTCATGAACCTTGAGCCAGGTCCTTCTGTTTAGACCAAGGGAACATTACAGGGCTCCATCAGTTCAAGATGATAAACCAGCAAATAAACACCAACAGCCAGATTCAGGAGAGAGAAATCATGTCAATATAAGAGAAAAGTAAATTCAGTTTCACTTAGAGGAGATTTTAGTGGAAGTTGCTGTTTAAAAATAAAAAGAACACAAAAGCATCGCTGGAGCCCCACATAAAGCACCAAGTTACAGCCCGAGTGGATCAGGAACACACAACTCTGCGCTGCTGATGTAACTTGTGTGTGCAGGCTGGGTCCCTTTCATACCCTGAATATTTTAGTTCTGAGGGAGGTGACTGCTTTAAATGAGAAGAAATTTACAGGTGATTTTTTGAGAGCTGCCAAAAAATTAACCCAAACCCTGTACCAGAGCAGCCAAGGCTGAGGCTCCCAGTCCAACACAAACAGTTCCTAAAACTGGTGGTGTTCAGCACAAGCCTTGGCATCACAGGCAGTTCCTTCTGCAGCTGTTACTAAGAAACAAACCATACAAGAGTTCTGCTTTTCACTTTTGTGCTTCTGAATAATCATCACCATTATTCCACAGGCCACCAAGGTGAGGCTGTCACCTGCCTTTCGACTTCCCTGACTCCAGGCTGTTCATCACCTCAGCGGGGCCCGGTTCTGCTGATTTCCTCAGGAACCCCATCCCCACGGCCAGGCTCAGGGAAAGAGCCCCTGCCTAAAAGGGGAGGGGGCACAGGGGACAAGCAGCTCCCCGGGCTGCTGAAAGATAATCTGACATGACCTGACAGAGGGAAATCGCGGCTCAAACAACTCCTCTGAATCTTGTTTCCGCGGCTGAGGGAAGTTTAGACAACCCAGCAAATCCAGAAATCCAAGCAAAAAAGCAAACTCCTCTCCAGTCACAGCTCTGTGGGTAGGTGTGAGGGCAGGCTTGGCATGGAATTAATCCCGTGTGGAAGCTCTACAGCACCAAATGCTGCTCTGAGATGCTGGCTCTGTTTGCGTTACCAGCCTGCCTACACTGTGCTTGCTCTAAAACCACTTGTCTCTATCCACCAGTGTTCCCATCAGTCCATACTGTTAATTTTTTATTTCTCAATCAAGAATTCATGGAGGTTAGTGTGACATTGCTGCAAATACCCTCGCAGCCTAGTAAATGTAAATAATGGATACGACTCCAGAAATACCAACCAGCCTCTCGTTGTTTTGGGACACTTAAATCGTGCCTGCCCCAACTCACCTGCCAGTAAACAAACGGGCTTCTCTCTGCACTGCAGTAAATCCCTCACCTTTCAGGGAAATTAAATGTGTCATTGAAATGGCTGCAGTTTTGGTAAGTGCACACAGACATTTAACTGTGACACTTCTCACAAAGATGCACTGAGTGCAACTGTCTCCCTCCAGAAAACATTTTGCAAAATGCTAACAAATTTTCGGAAGCTCTGGTGAATTTTAATAACAGTTATTGTATTTCATACCACATTGCAGTAAAGTACATCTCCCTCTTTAGCTTTCTGCTAATTTCTGTCATTTGTTTAAAAATTCGGTAATGAACAGCTGCTATTGAGGGCCCATTTGCTCCTCCTGTTTTCCATTTAACCTCAGTTATTTCAGCCTCCCTTATTTCCTTTGGTGTTGAAAAGTACTTTTACAGCATTACCAACACAACACATTTGTTATATTTCTACTAATTAATTTTCCATGAACCTTTCAGCACAAAAAAGAAAAAAATCTCACATTTCTGCATGAAAAATGAATTATATTTTCTCCATTTCCTTAGAAATTTACATTCTGGGCTCATCTGTGCCACATATTCTTTATGGATAATGAGCAAGGCATCCTCACTTAGCTGTCACTGAGGCAGTGAAATGTTTACAGTGTGCACTTTGGAGATTCTGGCAGCTTAGATTCCATGAATATTTCTTATTCACGGCAATAAGCCCTGTCCTAAATTTCCCTTGCACATGAACAGAAAAAGATTGATCTGAAGAATCCTTGAACTTTGCTGACCCGCAGTAATGCTGTTTTAAGAAAGGTTAGTTCAGATACTTGACGCTCATGATCTGTTTCATATGATGTGACAAAGACTCTTTTATGCCCTTAACATCCTGCAGAACTTCTTGGGAAACCGAAAACACCAACTAAGGAAGGGACAAATATCTTCACCATGAAGCTTACAAACAGAATACACGTTGTGTAACTTTTGAGCATATTCTCCTACCATATTTGTTCTGTAACATTTTGGGGACAGACTATTGACAGGCAAGAGAAACCTCACGCATGGATCTCCTGCCAGTTTTGTGCAGGAGGTTTCACTTAACTGGTGAAAAATCTCTCTCTTTAATTACCTCTGTGAAGCCATTCTTTAGCAAAGTCACAAGAATATGCCCGTTGTAAAGATTATGTTAAGATTTCATTTATGTGCACAGGTCCAGCCACAGGCTCACAATGACATGCTTAAGCCTCTGGGCTTTATTGAACCAGGGCCTGGAAAAAAATGATCTTTTATGCTTCGTTCTTAGAAAACCTCGTATAGTTTGAATAAATCTTTGAAATGTAACCAAAAGAATCTCACACGAGATTGTCTTTCATTGAAGTCATAACATCCAATTCATGTAGATGCAGTTGGAGGTTATTGCTGTCAAGTTTTGAACTTGGGCTGTGAAAGACATAAAAAGTGACAGATTTCCTCCCCAGAAAGGAGAACGCTGCCTGCACAGAGCCTTCTGCAAACATCTCCTTCCTCAGCCCAGCCCCTGCACCAACCTGAGCCTACTCAAACCTACTGGGGTTGTTTTCTGTAATCAATCAAATTTCCAAGTGTAATTATTAACATAGGCTTTAATTAAATGAATCTGTTCCATTGGACACATTCTAGAGAAAAGTCAGTTATTGGATGTTAACAATTCAAACACTTCAAGTGCCTTTTTGAGTAGTGACTTGGAAAATCTGGATTAATTCTCAAAGGTCTCTCATACAGTTACTAATTCTAAAGGAATTTTTCAAAATCTATTTGAACCTATGTTTTCCATGTATTACTCCAAAATGTTCATCAGTTCATCAGGAGTTAATTGCATTTTGCAGAATGAGGCAACTTTTACCATTCCAGGAGTGCTGGTACCACGACTTTTCTGACATTTCAGCAGTTCTACTGCTTATGTTACTTCCCCTAGAGAACTATATTTAAAAAAAAAAGAGAAAAAGAAGATATTTTTGTTGCATAAAATTCTGGTACAGTGGGTGGAATAGCAACCCTAAGCCTTCTCAGACATCTAGAAAAATCCCAATCTAAAGCAATGCTGTTTTCAGACAAGTTGTTGTTTTCACACCAATTATCCTGTGGCTCAGTAACATCTTGATAACAAATGAAATAATGTAAAAGCATTTCTTGCCAATGATGGAGGCCCCCCAGCCTTTTTAAATTTTCATATTAACTTGTCAGAGGTGAATCTCTCAGATCTGAACTGGCAGCTGTGAATACACAAGCAGTATTTCAGTATTCTCTGCAATATCACTGGGTTTGTTCTTTGACACACTGGGTAGTGACTGGAAAAGCACTTTCAGAGTTGCACCATGAGAGGGGCAGAGAAAAAAGGAGTTCTGCACTCTGTGCCAACCTCTAGGGTTCCAAAGGTTCATTGCAATACAACCAACCAGCTGCAGAAATAAAAGAAACAAGATTTTTGTGTAAGCAAAGGGAAATTGTACCTGGTATTTCTTTTTGTAAACCTAATGGCTCCCAGCCTACTGTGGAACTTTAAATTATACCTTAGATAATTATAGCAATTACAGACGAGAGATAAATTATTGTAATAGATCTTCGTACAATAGCATTAGACCTTCAGAAGGTCTGCTGAGGACCCTGACAGAGATGCTAAAGTCAAAGCAAGCAAGAAACTAGCTGGAGATCCAGTCAAGCTAAACAGGTTATACAAGACTATCAGTTATGATCCCTAGCCTCAGCGTTTGAGATCTGTATTCTCTACTTGCAAAAAAAAAAAGAGGTGCAAACATCTTGAATCCATGTGAGGAAACCAAGGAGTCAATTTTTCCACGCGAGTCCAAAATCAAAAGGAAAAAGCGTATGTTGGCAATTCTAAGTTCAGTTTGGAGTGACTGATCCAGAGTTCAACCTGTGCAGCCCAGTTAGGAGCCTTCCACACAGCCTTTCAACCAATGTTCAGATATGTTAGCCCTGAATTTGTCTGTACTCCTCCGAGTCTTTGAGACTCCAGACTTTCCCATTCCACTCTAAAGGGAAATTCACTGCTGATGATGCGCAAAAGACAACAAGTCACAGGTAAAAGAGGTACAACCACGCACCTGAGACACACTTAAAGCAAAAATTAGCCTTTAATTCATATTAAAAACTTGAGGCAAAATTAATGGCCACCCCTAGACAGGACAAGGCATTGTACAAGAGGTGAGGCATCCTCTGCATTCTGAGACCAAGAATTTTCTATAGAGAAATGTGGGATAAAACTTCTGCAAGAAACTGATTCAATTGGAATTCTGTCTGCATTTAGAGCCTAATACAAATTCCAGCTTTTCAGTTAAAAAAAAAAAATCACATCCCTCTCTACCTAGGAGATTTGAAAGATGTATTTCCTAGAAAGTATTACACAATTAAGCTATTTTTACTGCTGTGTACGCTACGGAAAACCAATTGTCAGAGAAACACTTCACATTTTTCTCCACAGTTGTTTTTCTGTGCAAAGAGAATTGAAAACAATTAAAACATTGGCCTTAATTTCCCCACTGGAATGGATAGTAGGAAAGTCTGACTAGCAGAAAACATGTATTATTGATTTTTTTTTAATATTCTTACTTGTGAAGAGACATATTCCATTTCTCCTTTCAAGGAGAGGATCTCTGATAGCCATGTCCTGTTGTTGGAAAGGGAGGAAGCTGCATCTTCTCCTATTATTCCCCTGTTCTCACACTTCACACGTTACTTGCCAGTGGAAACCTCGTGAGAAGGCTCATAATAAAGGAACGAAAAAATCAGAAAAATTTCAACATTACCAAAATGATGTCTGTCTAAAGGATGCTAACAGACTTAATTCCAAATGCAAATGGAGAAAAAAATGTTAATTTAGAAGAATGAAGTGACATAAACAAAATTGTCTTAATTGTGCTTATCAGAAAACTTCCCTACTGTAATTGTGATTTAAACATTGTGGGCATAAGCTTTGATTGCCTGAACAATTCCATTGATTACATATAAATTTGTCTTGAAATGCAAACCTGCTTTAATTCAACCTCTCACTTGTTTAACACCATCCAAAGCAGAACTATAAAATATTCAAGGTCCCACCTTGCTCCACCACCCCCAAAAGGACTCAAGTACCTCAAGTGTTATTTGTTTTCCCCTCTCAAACCCGCAAACCCAGCTTATTTCACGTAACTAATTTAGAGAGCAATCAGGTAGGAGAGCATCCCAGAGCATCAAAACTGCAGAGCAAGAGGAGACCCAGCTGGTGCTGAGCTGGAGGCAGGAAGGATTTTACCCACACGGGTCACCGTTAGCATCAGTCCTGAAGCCACAGTCAGCTCCTGGCACTGTTCAGCAGCCCTGGCCTGAGAGAACTGTGTGTGTGTGAGGAGGGAAACCAGCTACAGCCGCTCAGCAAAGCTCCTGAACCGGGCAGGAAAGTCACACACTGCTCCGAACAACTCACAGAGCTGAAGAATCAAATAAAGTGCTTTTCTCTGCCGTCCGCCCTGTATTAGCTTTCTGCTTAATGCTGGCAAATTATCTTCTTTTCGTCTGTGCAGCTCACACCATTTTCAGCCGTTGCACTCGCATATCAATGAGCTGCCACACAGCTCTTGCAATTACTGCGCAGAGGTGCTATCTCCCCCATGCTTTCTGTTTCTCTCCAGGAATCTCTCCTGACTTTGCAAGAAGAGGCTGCCCAGAGCTCGGGATGAAAGACCAAGTGCAGCAGCAGCAGCAGACCTGCAAACAGAGACTGTACAACCCATTTTGCACTGGTCTTTTCAGAAAACAGGACCTGTGCATCTGCCCCCTGGTGTATTCTGCAGTTTCCCATTGTCTGCCTGTCCTGTGGAGCATGTCTGCAGCCTCTGCCCTGCTCTGCTGATGGACAGGCTCCTGCCACAGCCTCCTGGCCTGGCCCTTCCCCGAGTGGGCAGTGCAGAGGATTTCAGCAGCACACACAGCCTGGAAGCTGTGGCTCAGCACTGCCTTTAGCACGGGGGGCAGCAGAGTCTGTTCAGACAGAAGCTGAAGTTGCAAACAGCTCCAGCAACCCAATTTCGGTTTCCTTCCATGCTTGTCTGAGATGTCATTTGGGGAAATTCATATATTTTCATGCATTTGCTCTCCACAAACTGGCTAGGAAGTAAGGAAATTACATGCTCTAGGAGCTGTTGGTGGCCTGTCACATTGTTTTGGTCAGGGTTGCTCTCTCTGTATCACTCTGAATTCTCAATCATCTACCTGTGACTTAGTGGTGACCCCAGAAAGACGTTTCGGGGCATGAACATGGAAAATGAGCTGTACCCTCCTCATCTCACACTGTGTGTCACTGGGAACAACACACAGCACAGCACATGTGGATTTATAACTCAAGAAGAATAAGCAACAGTGGAGCATCAAAATGCAGCTCTTATCTGAAACAGATTGATAGAAAGGTCACTTTCCACCAGAAGTAAATAACATTCAGTTTGTAGGTGAAGGGGAAAGAAATGCACTGTTTGATTTGGGGGGAAATTGGTTAGACAGAAGGTGCTTCAAAATATAATCAAGAAATAATTAGAAAAAGGAACAAGCCAAAGGACAAACATCTGTGACAGAAGGATGTGAAGAGATAAACAAACCCTATGTATGACAGTTAATTTCAGTTCAGACCAGAATCCTGCTGGGCTACATTTGGATTAGTTTGTAAACACCCTGGGAAAAAAGAAAACTTACATTAATTTCAGTATGAACGGCATCAACAGCCAAAAGACTGAAAAACCAAACCCAAGGCACTGAAAATACAAGATTTCAGCAAAACCCGCCACATAGGGATAACAAATAACAGTAAAGGGAAACTACAGCAATTAACAGACCAGGAGTTCTTCACAAGCCATGAGGCAAGAAGACTGAGAAACAAATGCACACTAAAATCCTGCAGGTTGGTTTCCTAAATGCCACAGATGAGAGAGGGAAAGGCCCGGCTGGCATAACTCAGCAGGACAAATCACTCTTCTAAGGCAGATGCCACTGGAGTCTTCATGCTTTTCTCACTTGCTAACTGAGAACTGTGTTTTGTGAGAACTGAGACAGCACTGCATGGAGCTGAAAAGGGAACTGCAGTGACAGTGAGGAGGGACGTGAATCCCACTCCTTGCTGGGGCTTGTGCTGATCTGCCCCATGGAATGTTCATGCAGCTTCCCAAAGGGAGCGTGGCTACCCTTCCTGAGGAGGCTGCAGCAAGAAGCCTCCTCTGTGGGCCTGAAAGGTCAGCGAGGTGTGGTGGGAGCTCCCCAGGGCTGCAGCTGAGCACTGCACAGAGCACCCAGACCAGGGGAACACTCCTGGGGACTTCCAGTCCCCTTCACTCCCACCCATGAGTGAAGTCTAAGAGCAGTTGGTAAATGCAAAATTCTCTGTGGAGGAAAAGAGAGAGGAGAATTCACGAGCTCAAAATCTCCTAATTTGCTCTTCACCCTGTTCTGTTTACATTTTTTTAGCAGAAGATGGTCGCCTCTACAGACCATGGCCTATGTGGGCAAATACACAAATTACAAATAATATTCAAGGCAGAACTGTGCTGTCCCTCCAGCTGTTGGGTCGATGTGCTTTCATCATGAAGGTGATGAAATAAGTCTAAACCTATATTTTGTTTGATGGTCTTTGCAGAGAAAAGCAGCAGCAAGATGTTGAGAAGCATTGCAAGCTCCCTAATTGAGTCGCTGAAAAAAAACCTCCCAATGTGTTTTGTGATTAATTCTTTAGCTGAGTTGAAGTTTGCTTGTGAGCAGTCTTGGGTAAATACACAGTTACATAACTCTGCCTCACCATAAAGTAAGTGTTATTAACAGCCCTCTATGGATAATCAAAGTTAAAATTTCTTTTTCTGCAAATATTCTGAAGTATTTGTTGAAAACTTGATGCCAGCATGCTTATTAAATACCAATAAACTCATCTGCCAGAGTATTTGGGAAAAAGCAAACACAAAGCAGGTGCAAATGAACTCTGATTAAATTTGTTCAAAACTTCAAGCAAACTCTAAAGTTAGAAGATCAGTGGAAATGTGTTTTTCGTATTTGGCTAACTGTAATTGCAATTTCTATTCAGTCAAACCAGGATAATTAAGCAAAAGACAAAAAAGAATCTGGCAGCAGGCTGAGCAAAATAACCACTGCTAAAGGAAAAGAAAAAATAAGAGTATAGTGGTGATATAAACAGAGTTAATAAGGGAATGTTACTACAAAACCAAAACTCCAAACAAAGAAATATAAAACAAGTTGTTATTAGGAAAACTTACTTAGTCAGCATGACTAATTAGTTACTTATAAAATTACATTAATAATTGACATGAACCACAATTTCAGGCTAAATTTAGTAACTGAGCACCAGCTCTCAGAACCTGAATTTGTTTTGTGCAATTTACCAGGATTCCTGGTAAAGCAGGAAATATTTTGGCCCAGATTTCTAGCACCGTGCAGCAGCTGAGGGCAGCTACACTGCCGTCATCTGCTCCAAACTTTTCTGGGGACCTCACAGGATGTGCAGAAATATCCACAGCTTTAGGTTAAAGTCAGCTGTCACCTCAACTGCATCCCTCTGACAAATACGGGGTTATTTGCTTACATCATCAATACAGCTAAAATGAATTAGGTTAAACATAAAGGAATAAAAAAGAGACTACGGCTGAGCAGGAGTGTTTGGTTTGGAGCAGGCAGAGAGGACATGGAGAAGAAAAGGCACTGTGTATTTAATGAAGTGGCTACTTTACCTTGGAACACTTCCAGGATGATAAGCAACCCTATTTAAGGAACACAGTTACCTCCCGACTGTCAGCTTATGCAAATGGCAGAAGCACAGAAGAACTAAGGGTAGAAGAGTGAAAATCATTTCCAGGAGAGATGAGTGCCTTTTCTTGAGAAGGAAAACATGAAGAATAAACACTTTGATCCATGAACAAATTATCTGCATCTTCCTTCTGGACCCTATGGATTTGATTTGATCAACAAGTGATTTGATTTAAAGCTTATAAAGGTTGTTTAAATGTTGTCTGATACTCAGGTATCTTTTACTGACCAGGAACCTGGTTGTTGACTGTCTTATTTGACTGAAAATATGTTTCACCCAGACTTTCATAAGATTCTGAACAACCCAATGGCTACTTCCAAGGAACTCACAGATGGACAGAGAGGAACTTGTTGGTGACAATAAAATCATCATCCCTTCATCTGAGCAGGAGGAGTCTGAACACTCTGGGGAGACAGAAGATTACTCAACACACAGGACAAAACCACTGCTCCTTCGTTAAAGTCAGTGGGAAAACCTTCCCAGTAAGTTATTAGAACTAGTAGTGCTTTCATGGGATTTTGGGATGGGCTTTCCAAGAGATGCCAGTCAGCTGAGCAGAGAACACGCTTTTGCTACAGAACAAACCACCCTGTCCAGGGGGAAACAAAGAGGTTGGGGGCTCCCTCCTGAACACCATTAATATCTTTGCTCTGTAGCAAACATCTGGCACGATCAGATTAATAAAGGTATGGGAAAAAACCTGCCGGTGCTGCCAAATTTTCAGATTAAATGAATTCTTTCTTTAGTGAATTATTGGACTTTCCCAATGGTGACTTTCAGAAAACATCTGCTGAACTTCCGCAGAGCATTGTGTTTTTCTTTTAGCCACCAGTTAAAGCTTAAGGGATTTTGAGAGCAGGGTACTAAAATTCAGCTAGACCTTCCTTATTAAAAGGAAAATCTTCAGTAATTAGCTCTTCCCCTAACTGCTTTTTGGCTCTCATTACAAACAAAGTGCTATGCTAATATACCTTGTGTTGCAAATGTTTCACAATTCCTGCTAATCAAATTAAACTCAATTTTCAGCAAATAAACCCTCAATGCAGTTAATGGAAAACAAGGAACAGCACTACTTTGCCTGAGAATGGGTCATTACCACAAGCTCCTAATTACAAGTACCTTAATGCATAATGTAAAGCACAGTCTTATATAGGCTCTTAAGAATTAAAGATGTAGCAGGATCAAAGAGTTGATGCGTCCTTGGATTTTTTATATGTACATTTGAATACAGATGGGGGAAAGCAACAAAGAGAAACAGAGCAAAGCTGCAAAACACAAAGATTCATTCACTCACACACCCTTCAAAAATGCAGAATAATAATAATTTATGCAGTTTATGAGTCTGCAGAAAAAGACTGATTTTGACTCAGGACACATTCTGAAACCAATTTTCATTTGCCTCCTCCTCTACCCTCTTGATAGAGAATGTTTCACACCTACCAGTTAATGAAGGATTATTACTTTCCTCTAGAGTAAGCTGCAAATACAACCAAGGTTAAAGCAAAGGACGTTCATCCTGAATTAGGTTATATGATGCCCTCAAACAGGAGCCCAGGTGATTGATGACATATTGCTATTGCTGCACCAGGCATTTATCAATACTACACCGTGAATTATTTTCCAGTTTAGTTCCCTTATTGTCACATGATGGTATATTTTATCAAATTTACTTAACTGAAAAAAATAAATAAAAGCCCAGAGAGAAAAGCACTGGGAACAAGAGAAGGCATAATAAATCACAGTAACCAACATACAAAATGCAGACTCTGGCGTCACTTACCAGTCAGAACTCTGCTGTTCTGAATGAATTCACACAGGTTGCATTTTTTACTCTGAGATTTCAGAAACAGTCTGCAGGAATGTGCACGGCAGCCACCACAGCCCAGCCCAGGAATCACACCTTAACCAAGTCCTACAGAGCAATTCAGCTAGAGTGCTACAATCACTAAAAAACACTGCTTCACCAAACCAAATTTTTTTCATTGTTCTGAAAAATAATTTGCATCTATTTACTTTCCTGGAGAATTATTACACAGAGCTTTGAAATTTTCAGCAAGATGAACACTTTATGCTCTAACTCACTCTGGATATAAAGAATTCATACTGAATTATATCTGGTGCAATTGTAAATCTTCACAACGTTACATTTGCAAAATTTCTGCATGTTGTTGTTGGATTCATGCTGCCTCTCCTCATCCTCATCCTCATTAATACAACATGAGGTGCCCGTGCCTATCCTCCTGACACCACAGAGCCTGTAAAAGCTGAGCTCGCTCTTTAGCTTTGTAGTCGTCCTCTCCCTGAAGGGCATGCAAGCCCAGAATGGGAATTGTGGCTATTTGAAAGAAAATTAGCTCCTGTTTGGACATCCATGGAACTGTGGAGAAGGCAGGCTCTGGAAAATCCCACCTCTCACCCTGGGCCTGGTGAAACAAAAAATATTACTGGGAGTTTATGAACAGCAGCCAACAAACAGCAGATCCTTCTCCACCTCCCACTCACGTTCACCCACTTTCGCCCACCTTTACAACCAAGAGGCAGACACAAACATTGTAACCAGCCATGGAAGGGGTTTGTGCTAGTGAATAATACATTGAAATATTCACAATTCAGTCAGCTGGAGACGTGTTTACTTGTAGCTCCTGCAGAAGCAGCAACTGGGACAGACACTCACCCTCCCATGAAGACAGAGGGGGATGGGATGGTTCTCCAGAGGAAAAGCTCTTAGAATTAGGGGTTGAAGGGACAAATATTAGGAGTAACCTTGCTTAACAACAGACCATCCAAATCTGAGCCCTGCCCAGTCGGTTCGGCTTTCTTTTAAGATTTTCCTTATGTGCCTCTGAAGTATTTGATGATAAAATGTGTTATTATGAACAGCATTAAAAGTAATCAGTTTCTGACAAGGCGTCGGATAAAATGTTCTAATAGGTTTAAAAAGTTCATGAATACTGACTGTTTCTGAAGAACTTATTTCTGTGTCTGAAGATAAATTGTCCTCAGATCTAGAACCTTAAGCTTCTATTACAGAAAGGGACTACCTATTTAAAATTTTCTGAACAATTTTTAGTTTTACCCAGATTTTACAGCTTTACTTTGCTCCAAAGTAATAATTTGCATTTCTGGAATTTTCATCCCTTGTCTCTTGCCTTCCCCCTTCTTTGCACTAAACATTGATAGTACAGAGAGAAAAAAACAGCTCTGGGATCAAACCCAGATGGTTTCAATAAGGATCAGAATTCCTGTCCTTTGCACTGGCTGTTTTCCACAGACAGCACTCGCTGTCTCACATTCCTCAGACTGGTTTATTCATAACAAACAAAGTACCTTATCTCACCAAAATGCATTTCAAAATATTATGCAAACAGTTCTCAGACTACGTGTAAAATGCCCCATATCCATCCTCTAAACAGCTGTAATTTTCACCTTCTTTACTTAGATCTGTAGTGGTTTGTGGATAATTTTGGTGAAAGAGGCTGAACTGAAATTCCATCTCACAAAGAAATAAAGACCGTGGTTTTTTCTGAATCACCTTCAAAACCAAAGGCAAAGCTTAATAGACAAGTCGAGGGAATTTACAGGATCCAAAACATCTGTGCAAAACAAAACAAAAGAGCATTATAAAATGCAGCTTTACAGAAAAATTTGAGGTTCAGCTATGCAGCTTTTTGGGTACTGAATATGTTCATGTCCAGGAAGGGAAAGCAAGAATTTATGCTCAGTAAGGACTTGAATATCTGTTTGTGTTTCCTCCAAGTGCAGGGTAGCAAAAGTTTACAGCAGATCGGCAGAAATATAACACTATTATCTACCTTGACAAGGAAGTAGATGTGTAAAGTCTCTGATGCCTTTAGAACCCTTCCAGAAATAGGTTTGTTTTCAGTGTACCATCAGTCCATAGCCTTAATTTTCTTTTGGGTAACTTCCAATAGATTCAGCTGCACTATCTCCTGTTCCCACTAGCTATCTAACTATCCTCATAAATAGGATCTGTATAGTTTTAATTCCGTCCCTTAAAGCAGATTGAAACCACTGTGAGAAAGATAATTTCAATGAATTCTATGCAAACAAAAAGATTTTCAAGACAGCACCTGTCCCTCTCTCCAGACTTTTGTATGATGACTCTCCAACTCCTGCACTGCCTCATTCCTCCAGGGAAGATTCCTGGCCTACAAATTGTTTGACTTAAACACTGCCCTGTTACCTGATGGTATTCCAGAAATGGTCCCAAGCTCTGCAGCTCATTCTCAAGCAGAATATCATTGAAATCAGACTTTTAAACCCTCAGGAGAAAGCCCATCTTGTTTCTCAGACGTGAGAATTAGAGGCTGATTTCTGGAAATACCTTCAGAGTGAGCACCAAGAAGTCCTGGAACACAATTTGAGTGCCATTCATTTTCTAATACAAACAAATAGAGATAGAATTGCCAGACACACGTCGTTAAGGCATTGCTAATTACAGACAATAAACCACAGATACAATCTTACTCATATATTAGTAGAAGGAGACATTGCAGATACTGGGCTGATGTACAACTGACAGTGGAAAGGAGACATACTAATTTTGTGTGCACACATTTGATTTTCACAGTCACTCTTCTCTTTGATGAGAGCAGACAATTACGAGCAGAGAAGTTTGCTTGCAGGTTACTCCAAACCAAAACCAGATCAAACCATTAAAGTAACAGTAGCACCTGCAAATGGTGTTTTCAGAGAAGAAGCACAAGTGTGCACACACAGAGGCTGTATCTGTAGAAATTGCCGTGAAGGAACATTTCCCCCTCTTCATCTCATCAGAATAAGAGTGTCCCTGTCCTTCACCACTATTTCTAAAATATGAAGAAACTTTAAATCTGAATAAACAACATCAAGATCTGTAAACTCATCAAGGAAAACCTCTGAAGAAAATAATACCCCTTTTTCATATCTTTGCAACTTAAACAAACCTTGAGTTGTTTGTTAGACAATTCCACATGGACTTTCATCTTTGCTGTCACTATTTCACCATTAAAGTGTGTTGTTGTAAAACACTGGAGACTTCAGAGGCTTAAGCCAATATAAAATCTCTGCGGTATGAAGTAATTTTATGTCACTACTCTGGTTATTTCAGAATTGGCTGCAAATAAGAGCCTGAGGATGATTTAATGTGTCCTCGACCCATCATGGCCATGGTTAAACAAAGTAAACACATCACTCTTTAGCAGTTATTTATAACTGGAGGAAAAGCACAAACCAGCCACGATAAATAGAGCGCTGGAAAACATTCTGAAGAGGAACTAAAAGTATCTGAAAATGCCTTTCTTCACGTATTTCTATATTCCATTTCTCAGTAAAATAAAATCCCAGTGACCATCCACAGGAGAATTTATTAGAACTAAAATCACCACTTCCAAATAAGATCCCAAGATGCCAGTGCTGAAGTGGAAATGCAGGGATTCAGATGTGATTACACACCAGCAACTAGTACTTCCAGTGCAGTTTTAAAACAGAACAACCAGCCTTCAGAGCTCATAGAACAGACCCAGCTACTTCAAGGTGGAAAAGCCCAAATCCTGGAAACCTCTCTGTGATACTTGGCCCCTGCAGTGGTAACTGCACCAGTGACCCAACTCCACAGTACCAATGATGTTCTCTTTTCAATCTGCTCAGAGAGGATATTTACCTTGCTGTCCAAACCCTGAATTCCTCCAGCAGCCTCTGGTTCCTGACCTCAACACTGGGGCCTTTCTGAGGAGCCTGGGCTGGGGGTTTGCTGTCAGTGAGATGTGTAGCCCCGCCACACGGAGCTGCAGGCAGGTCACCCTCTGCCCGGCATCAACCAAGGGTTTGTTTGCAACCAGGCCAACCCCAGAGACCTGTTTGCATAACTGTGAGGAGGAATTGGTCCCAGAGAAACCATCCCAGCACAGCCCTGAGTGGCAGCTGGATAAACTGGATTGATGTCGGGGTCTTTCACGTGCTCTGATCTGTGTTTGCAGCGAGGAGGGAAAAGGCGGGATAACTGGGAATGGTGTGCACGCGCTCCCAGCACGCTGGAAACTGCTTGGAAAATGAGACAATCTCAGCACAAAGGACTGCGAAGTGCCACTGGAGCCTACAGGACACAACTCCAATTGAGTCTTCCTGTTGGAATGCAGAACTGGAAATTTCAGTGTAGAGGCTTGTGGCTGCTGCATGATGTTACAGAGGCCCTTCTGGAGGAGGCACGAGCTGTAGGGTCCCTGGGGGCACATCTGGACTCATCTTCTGAGGAAGAATCACCCTTTCATGAAATCTTAGTCTCAGGATTTAAGAGTTTAATGCTGGTCCATGTCTGGCCAAACTGACAACTCACTTTTTTACAAATTAGGTACTCATATAATTGAAAAATATGCCCAGATAGAGTCATGCATCATGATATTTGTCATCTAAGAAACCTAAAAGATGCCCAAAACCAAAAACCAACAGCAAAAGTTTTGGGAAGTGGGTTTTGATTGGTTTTCTGGTTTTGGTTTGATTTTTTTTTTTGCTTTTTACCACAATCCTCTATTGAGCTGGAAAGAGACAATTTGGCCAATATAATGAAGTTCCATTTTTCTCCTGAATATCACTGTTACCTTTGATTTAGAGATCAGGACAACTCTATTCTTATCCATGCAGTCCCTGCGTACTATGCCCTAGTGCTAGAAACAGTAGGAATTTTTTGTGGAAGTAGTAGACGAAACTGTCTCCTGAGTGGTGCTGTTGCATGCTTAGAATTGCCAAGTCTTACGATGAGAGAGTCATGATTAGCTGAAAAAAACGATTATCCCCAAGCATGAAAAATAAACTATTGGAAACAGTTTTCCTGAATTCTATCTGTAGTTCTGTTGTAATTTTCTGGCTGTGAGAGGTGTTTGGAAACCAGTGCTGCTTGTCCTGTGTTAGCTTTGAGATTGCTGCATTCTACCTGAGGGCAGGGGTCCTTCCTTCAGCATTAATGAAGCAGATTGAAATATTGGAAATCACACCCATGGCAGCACAGTATTTATTTAAAGTTTAGCCTCCATGTCTTTTGTTATCGGCACTGGGCAGACTCAAATCATAAATAAAAACTTTAACAATTTCCCCCCCCTAAACTCCTTCCTTCCACAGCTTTGCCAGGTCCTCCCTGGTCCCCTTCCTTAATTATGGAATTCTTCTGAGGCACAGGATGCATGTTATTTTCATCAGTGAGAGATAAGAGATGTCAGCATAGAACTGAGCTTTTGCTATACTTAGTCATAATCCTCCTATCACTTAAAAAGGCAACTGGAGATCTTTTTCAATAAAGCCATCAGCAGGGATTCAGACATAAACACTGGATTTAGGCACATAAGCTTAATTGACTTTCAAAAAGAGATGAGCATCTCTTCCACTTAGGCTTTTCTGATAACGCCGCCCTGAGTAGCTCAGGTTTATGGATGCAATGATTAACGTGGCGGGGAGGAGCCAAATAAAAGAACATACAAAGATCACTATCTTGCTCTGTTCTTTATGGGGAAGTTTAGGGAAAAAAAGAAGAGTTAACACATTCTTCCTGTGAAATTATTTTCAACGTAAGAATTCTCAGAAGCACCTGCGCGCGATGCGCTGTTATCTCTGTATTGATTTTCTGCAGTATCACGTTGAACTGCAAAGTGTGCTGGTGATTTAATTGCAATTACATTTCACTGGAACTTCTAACATGAGTTACACAACAACCTTTATGATGTTTTCTCTCCCTTTTTTTTTTGCTTATAGTTTTATTTGATCCCTCTTCTCACAGTCCCGTGTTATCTGTCCTCCCTTTCCTGTAGTCCGAGGCTTACAAGGTCATGACACTGACTCCCATATTGAACGAGCCACTGAAACCAGGTAACCCAGAGTGCCATTGATCCCTGATGAGCAGGGGCATATTTCCATCTAAATGAGGAGGATGAGCTTTGTGCCTCCCATTAAGGTTAATGGGGGTTATATGGCTGGGTCCTGGTGTACCATAACAAATGCTTGTCCCCTCAGCTAATTCATTCCAATCTTTGAGTACTGACAGAGAAAAAAATATTTTCAGGAAAAAAAAAAAAAAAGGATTGTGATTTAGAAGCAAATGTCAGAGTTGTTCCATGTTTCTTCACTAACTTTCAAAAGTGTTAAAGCAGCACATTTCACCACTTTCCGCTTCATCTGCAAGAGTGTTCGAGTTAGTGAGGGTTCTGTGAGAGCCATTAAAAATCTGTCAGAGAAGTGCTGGTCATGGCAAAAACATTTTTCAGGAGCTGTCAATTTCCCCAAATATCCATCAGTGCTACCAGGCACAACAAGGGATTCCTCATTTAGAACGTGTCAATTCTTATTATTAATGTCATGATGAAAACACCTGCTAAGTGTCTGTGTCTGGCAAAGTGAGGCTGTCACAGAAATGAGAGGGTGAATTCCACTTGGATTAGTGAGAAAGAAAGAGCTGGAGATGGATTTTTTCATGCTTTCCTAAAGATGAACACCTTATCTTTATCCTGAGCTGGGCTTGTAAAGACAGGGAATGCAGCAAGGTATAACTGATAAAAGGTAATGTGAAAATAATGTGCAAGAGCAACTCTTTGTAAAACTCCACGTTTGGAGACATGAGTTCTCGGTCATTTGTTTCGTTTGCAATCTCCAGGTGGAAGGTGCACGAGCCCCACCCTCATCATACCCTGCAGGTGTTGGGTTTTGTCACAAGGTTGTTGACTGCAGCCCCTAAGGACACACCAAACAAGTTGGTTTGGCTTCTCCCAGCAGGAGCACTGCAGGTAAATGGAGTTCAGGGAAGCCAAGCCCATCCTCACAGGAACATGGATTTTTGTGAGTCTTGGGATGTGCCTTGGTTGTGACTGCCTGGCACACAGAGCTCTGCAAGCTGGGCTCTGCTCTTAAAAGCACACAGAGAGAGGAAAAATATATCCTGGGACTCACTGCACCATATATTCCTATATATAGTGACAAAATTAACATGTCAGCTCTGCCTTTCTTAAAAAATATCCATAAACATTATACCCATGGGATTACACGAGCTAAAAGACGGTATCACCTGGGAAAGGTCTCACTGAGACTCCAAGGCAGGGTTTGGAAGATAATTTCAGACTTCTGCTTTGGATTAAAACAAATCGTATTCAGTAAGAAAGGTTGTCATTAAGGAAACTGTTCAATGCTTCTCTCCTTATTCTTACACACATGGAACAAATTTGAGGCAGAAGAAAATACTGTAAAGAACAGTCAGTCCAGCCGGCCACGTGCTGACCAATAGAAAGTGCGCCCAAAAATGAAGATGCCTTTCCCAGCCTTTGCTGTCAGGACACCTCGGCGGGCACCAGGCAGCTCTGCCTTCTGCTGCTGATCCCACCAGGCACCTAAATACCTGCTTAACTTTAAGCTCATGGCTTTAAGCACAAGGCATTAACTGTAATGAGCGTTCTTACATTCTTAATCACATACTTGGATTCATTGCCAGAGCAGGCAGGAAGACATAATGGGCCATGTCTTCAGTTTGTGTAAATTGGTGGGACTTAATTGAAATGAATCGAGTTGTGTCAATTTGCGGCAGCCGCTGCCGGATCCCCGGGGTTCAAAACCTCCCCACGTGTCAGTCAGGCCCCGCTGCAGCTCTCGCTGCAGAGCTGTCACAGTCTCACCATCAAACTCCCCCCAGCCACCCAGCAAGCAGGAGTTAATGATCAGACATCTCTTCTCTGAGCCACCCAGAAGGATAACCCCGGTGTCTTAGCCAGCACACTCGCTCTCTCAGAGAAAGACTCTATTATCAAGGCTGGGTGAGTTATTACCCAGAGCACTTTGCCTGTCATATTTCACTGCAGAGCCTGCAAAGTCCAGCTCGCTGGTAGGTGCCTTACAAGCTTCTGCACACGGCATTTCAAGTAGAAAACAGATAATTGGCTTTTAAATACTTTAGGTAGGTGATTTAAGTCTCGTCTTTTTTCTTGTCGGCTCTTTGTTAGTGTAATTTGGCACACATGACTCCTGTCCATCCTGCTTGCACAGTGACCCATATTTCCAGAAGAAAAGCAGGCTTTCAAAGGCTTACAAATCTTACATCTCACAAATACTCTTTTGCAAACATCCTCATGGGTTGAAAAAACCCCAAACCATTTTTCGAATGAGGCCCTACGATAAAGTTTAACAAAAATGCCTGCGAAGAACAAGAATGATTACATCTAAGCAAAACATAATCAAAAGACAGCAATTTTAAATATCCTATTCTTACTCTATTTTTTCAGCCACACACTCGAATAAGTAGTTTAAACCTTGCTTCCCCTAATATTAAAATGTGATTAATCTCTTTCCCCATGAAGAATTTCACAGTTAAAGAGATTTCTGTTCAGCAGAGGACTGAACCCAATGCCTAAATCCATCTCATGCCAACAGAGCACACCAATAGTCAAACACAGCACTTTGGCAGGATTTAATTTCCTAATCAGAAGTGCTGGCAGACACCACCACAGCTTGGATGGAGGGCAAATGGGGGCTTCTACCAAGGCTGTGCCAGTCTGGAGTTCTACCCTATATTCACTCCTGATGGAAGAATTAAATCTCACCGTTGTCAAATACCACATTTAAAATAACCTTACTCTGAACTATGCATAATCAAATGTTAAAACAAATTAAAAAAAAAAATTAGGAATCATGCAAACCTCATTGATAATTCATTGCTGGATTGCTTGTACCAAACAACCACATCTGACAGCAGACCCCAGCATGGTTGAAATATGAGGAAAGCTGTCACTTAAATTTGGGTTGTACAATATGTATTTTTTATGGGAATATATCAATTTCCAAAGTTTTTGGTTTTTAACTGTGATGTATCACCATATATATTTGGGGTTGGGGAAGGAGAAAGCTCAGAGCAAAACATTTCAAATATTCCAGGTCCTTGCCTGAACGTTTCCTAAACATTGAATTTGCAAAAACCCCCAGCAATTCCTGCTTCCATTTATAAACCTGTGCCAAAAGGACACCAAAACTCTGTCCTGTGCTAATGTTTCAAACAGAAGAGTGGTACCAGAGAATATTTCTGTAGGTGATCACTGCCTTACAGTAGCCATGGGGTGAGGATGGCCTGAACACTGCTTCTCCTGACCATGGTATGATATTTTCACCTGAGAATGGGGTACTGCTGAGAGAAGTGGCTGATTCCAAGTTAGGAGGCACTTCCAGCCTAAAGGCCAATCTGAACTAAGCAGGATTTGGGATCTGCTGGCACTTCCTTTCAAGGGAGTCCTTGCTGTTGCACACAGCAACGATTTCTGATCCCTGTTGAGTCTCTCCGCAGCCAGAGCAAGGATGTTCTGTCAAGGTCTTGCAGTGGCCCTGCCCCCGAACAGGGGCAGCTGCCTTCCCCAAAAGAGGATCCACTCTGAGAGAGGCAAGAGCTCTGATCCCACGTGCTCATTGTCTCAGCGTACAGGACACATCTTTCAGAGGGTGATTTAAAGCTGGAGCCTTTCCTTCCTGCACTCACCTGTGCAGAAACCTTGATTTATAACACGGGCATCAATTAAAACACTTGGATTGAAACAGCGCAGCTCTCCAAGCTGAGGTATTTACTTAGTTCAAAAAGAGCTGTTAGATACAAAGTTAATGCTCTACATAAGTTGCTAAACCAAGGGGAGAAGCTCAGAATTTTAGGGACCAAAATTCCACTTGGAAATCAGCATATCCCTCTCATGGAAAGAGACAAGAAGGTGCCATCTGCTCCAAGGCAAAGGCCACAAGAACTCGTGGCTGGTTTATGCAGCACAGTGCTTGCTGCTGCCAGAAGAGTGTGAGGGAACTCCAGATCTGTCCAGCAGTAATGTCTTTGGGGTAGGGGGGATGAATTTCTGATTTTAGCATTTCTAATTTTATCAGCAAAGCAGTTCACATGCCTTCCTCTTCCTTTGAATTCTTAGTCTCTCGTAGGTCGGACAGATAATCACTAAGGAAGCACCATCCCAGTGCTCCCTGTGGCACCACCTTACAGACGTCTGAAAATGAGCACCGATAACGAGCAAAGCTTTCTTCTAGATTTTCTGCTTTCAGTGCTGGGTGGGAGAGACTCAAAACTCAATAAACACACAGAAAAAAAAAAATAGCAGGAAAATAGCGTGGTCCTAATGCATGATATTTGGCATTAGATGAACACTGAATTTGTTCATTTACACGAATCTCTTCACATTTCGGTTTCTCTTTCTCTGCTCTCCACTACTCTTTTCCATTACTTCTTTAGGGAAGGGATAAAACAGGACCAAAAAAAAAAAAAAAAAAGAGGCACTTTTGCTTCCTTCTTTAAGTGAAAAACTAGAGAATTTTCATTAAAAAACACACACATATAAGAAATTAATCCTCTAATATGGAAAGGGTTCAAGAATAAACAACATGAACTAAAGTGCCTGGGTAACTCTACAATTTCCCTCCTTTAAGCTTGGTTCTATGTTCGGTACTTAGAGCTGCCTCTGTTTCTGCAGCCCATCTAAAATTAGATCAGAAGCTCTCCAGGGTAAGGATTGTGTTCTGTTTGCTGCTCAGCGCCTGCTGCCATTTAGATACTTGGCAAAAATAATAATGAAATGTTGTTATTTTTCTACTTTCATGTCTGAAACTCTAAAACTCTGTGAGAGTACCACCAAAACACGTAGGCAGCAGAGGTAACAGCCAGCCTGGTTTAACCAAAAAACACACCAGATGTGTCGCCTGTGTCATTCACACACGGGTTTGGTTGTTTCTTTGTTGGTTAGAAATCTCTATTTATGACCACGATATCAGTATTTTTCCCTAGGTAGCCCCTGATTCCCAAGAGGAGAAACTGGAGAAGCAGCCACCCAGTACAGGAGCCAGCACTGCACCCAGTGCACATATGGGTTCTATTGTGTGAGTCACTGCCCTAACGACAGCTAAGCATATTACTGCCTGCAAAATTAACTCACACACTGTGAATAGTCACAGAGAAGAAATTTGTTTTGCTACAAGGTTGTTTTCCAGCTGTTTTAATGCAGACAATTTTTTCCTGAAACACAAATTGTAAGGGGGAAAAAAAAAGACAGAAAGAAAGAAAAAGACTTGGAAAATCTGCATAATTTGAAAGTGCTTAATGTAAATTAGATAGATCCGCCTAATTTTATTTCAGTACTTTTTAATTGCATTTATAATTAGTAAAATACATTAATGTGCTACACAGAAGGTCAGGAGTTCTGGTGAAAGAATCTAATTAAAATGCTGTGCTGCATTTATGTCACACATGCGCTCAGTAACCTTGAGGCCTTCCTGCAGCAGCAGAGGAGGGGTTTGTACTTATGTTATAAATAACTTTTGTCTTCAACAGTGCACGAGTAGCATGTGATATGTGAGTATTCCCATCTCTCACCCCATCTGCACTAATTGAGGTGGTTTGGTCCATTCCAAATCGCACTTTTGACGAGAGGCTAATGAACAAAAGCATGCTGGTTCCCTTTCTAAGGAGCACTCCGGGATTCCCACCTCTGCCCAGCCTTTCCCTCTCAGGGACCCTGTGCCACGCATTGCTGACAGAGAAAGAGCTGAAGTTGCTGACAGCCAGAAATTTGAGTACATGTGGTGTCAGGTATTTATCCTGATGTTTGGATCCACTAACAGCATGGATTAAAAAAAAAAAATTAAAAAAAAAAGGATTGAGGAACAGCTTACAGCAATAATCAGCAAGCAATAATTAGCGATGCTAATTTTTCTACTTAGAACTCATATTGTGATTTTATTACATTTAAATTATACATGCTCAGGTGTTCAAATGCTCTCCTTTCATCACCCTCTTAGGTGGTAAAACATCATTAACATCCTTCTAGCACCAGCATGATTGCTCAGTAAGATTAGAGATCTCTGCCTCAGCGAGTTCCACACGTTCTCCTGTGAGCAAAACCCAAGGGGAACAAAATAGGAAGGGCACATTTCCGTATTATACATTCAGTGTTAGCCCAGCTTTTGTTTCTCTACAAGTAGCAGAACTTAAAATAATCACTGGAATTATAAATTCCTGAGCTGTCAGCTCTGCCTGCAACAGAAGGAGAGTTGCCTCAGTCTTCAATAGGAAGGAAAAACAGAATGATTGCTCCTCCTGCTCAGGATGCAAAGCTGAAGCTTTCAAAGACCTGTTGCTTTATAGTACCTGCTGTAAAGATTGGTCAGTGTCTGGGATCACTGTTTATTGGCCTGAACATCACAGGAAAGAAAATGAGGTATATAGAATAAGTAGGTCAAACTTACATAAAAACAAACAACATTCACTCCTTCCCTTTATAATCTCTCCCAGCAGTTGTAAAGCAGCCATCAGCACCTGTGGGGATATCTCCAGTAGTTCTGAAATAGAAGGATAATTATTCAGTTCACTCAGTATCTGCTTTTACCTACTGGGACTGAAGGGATTGAAGTCCTTTCTGGAATAAAAGGATGGCAAACACTGTCAGGGCTTGCAGGCTGGCTGAGCCTGGTGGGACTGAACTGTTAGAAAAACTCATGCCTGAGGGACAGATCTGGCTCTGCTGAGCAGCGAGCTGGGCACACAACTGCAGCCAGGAGTGCAGAACGTGTGAACTGGCAGGAGAGTGTGGAGGGAATAGAGTATAAGGGCTGTGTCTGCAGAGCAGCAAGAGAGGAAGATAAGAAACCTTGAAAGCTGCAGACCAGGGAGAAGAGTGACATTCACTCATCTAAGTTTTGCTCTGCCACTCTGATAGAGCTCTAAATACTGTATCAGAGCTGGCAGACAAACACCGGCTTGCTTTGAAATGTGTGTCCTGAGCTGTTGGCAGCACGGTCAACTGTATCGCTTCCTGTTGGCCTCCAGCTCCTGCCAGGGGACCAAACTCATTTGGATTCCACAAAGAAATGAAGGGATATCGAAGCCAGATGGCCCAAGCCCAGAATAGTTCAGCTGCATGGCTTGCACTTTGAGCCATGGAGAGCTGAGCACTAGTGCAGGATCCCAGGAGATCCACAGGAAGGCAAAGCTGCCACCCCAGACCACGAAAGCCATCCGCTCCATCAGCCTCAGCTGAGGAACCACCTCCTTCCGCATGAGAGCAGTGGCAGGATTTACCCACTGCTGCCACCAGCACTGCTCAGTGCAAGAACCATCTCAAATCCACGCACTTCGTGAAACAATCCCTTAATCCCAATTCCCAGGGAATCGGGCGGCCACTGACCAGAGCCAGCAGCACGAGGAGCCGTGGCTGGAAGGCAGCAGAGCGTGGATGCTCAAATGGCTCATGTTCCCTAAGCCAAATGGTTTTGGTTGCTGCCTGCATCACGAGATCGTTAACGTGTGAGTGGGGCTGATGTGCTGGAAATTAAATGTATTTGGACAAGAGGCACAGAAACTTCTCAGAACTGTACAGCTTATTTGCAATGCCTCTAAGATGCAACATCATCTAAAAGCGCAGAGGGATATTTTTTTAAAGGCATGTTTATTTGGCCATGTGCAGCTAAAAGCACAAGCGGTGCTGAGAACACTACCAATCCTCATTCTTGTCCCTAGACCACCGAACAAATCACCAATGCCATGACTAAAGTTATTTATAAAGCACAATTCATAAAATCCAGCATTACCTGCACATGTGAATGGCACAAACAATCAACTTTTCAAATCCGGGCCATCTTGTTTGTCAGCATTCAGAATTCTTATACACAGAATTCGCTGTTGATCATGGTTGCAATTTCGAGACAGAAAAAAAATAGTTTAAAAATAATTGGGCTTCAATTATGTAATCTTCTTTAAAGTGCTGAACAGTCCTCTTGGGGGAACGGATTCCCACTACACACACCTATTCTCACTAAGGCTTGCTGAGGCAGCTTCTTGGAAAGTGAAGACTCACCTCAAGGAAGCATCCTACCCAACCAGAACGTTTATGGAGGTTTGAAAAAGTCCCCTAATAAAGAAAAAGGGGGTAATTTTCATAAGACTTAAAAATATCAACATAAGGCAGAGACAGATTATCGTGAAGGCTTCAGTGTGCTAAAACCCGATTTAAACGTGCTGCAACTTTGCAAGGATCTGTTTTCATGGCAATCTAACCCAGAAAGACTGATACACTCAGGAAAATACACAATTAGGGTCTCAACACTCAGCAAGTTGATCACTTTCCAAAAATATTATGGAAATAAATTAATACATAAAACTCCCCCTCATAGCCAGAGTGTACAGAGATTTACAGAATAGAGAGCAAGCAAAACTCCTGGATTAGGCCGAAAAAGCCTTGAAACCTTGACTTGGCAGTCCATAATAGTCCATAATTTCACACAGTGAAGTTAATATGAAAAGTAAAATCTGGCACATGTATAAAATTAATCTTCCCCACCCCCCCCAATGATCCAAACTTGTATTAGCAGCCCCATTGTCCCCAAATCTAGATGTCAATTCCCCATTACACACCAGGCACCAGGTCAATGGCACAGCTAACGAGGATCTGCTGGTGCAAATGCTTATTGTATCTTAGCCTAATTCTAGTAAAATTTAAATGGTCTATTAATTTTCTTAATAAATTTAGACATGGCTCCTGCCTGCAATCTGTCTTTGATTAGCTAACAAAAGTGTATGAAGATCCTGCCAAGCTGACAGTTCAGAGTATTTCAAGCAAATCATCATCTACATTAAAAAAACATCAATCTAGTCATTTCTCTGTAGTACAGGCAACCAAAAATGGTTCAGATCCTCAGGTTTAGCCTGCCCAGGCCTTCCAGTCCTGCTTCATCCAGACTTGGTGCAAATAAATTGTTTTACTACTGGTGGAAAGTCTCAAATGTACAGGTACTTCCTGACTAAGACTGCAGCTCAGGAGTTCATTTGGGCACATGAATAACTTTAAAGACTTTTTTCATCTTTAGACCTAATATGGAAAAAGGCAGGTCCATCAGGTAGAGAAGTGCACAGGAGAAGTTACCCCCACAGATGAATTTTTCTCCAGATTTATGTGGCATAGGGCTGAAGTAACAGGGTCCTCATCAGGGGACTGCAAATCCAGGCTGTTACAGAGGCAGTTGTGCTATTTCTGAGTGAAAACATTAAAAAAGGGGGGGCTGGGAATATCATCATTATCATCTATAATCATCAGGAGGTCTTCCTTGTGAGATCACAAATGAGTTTAGCAGCAAAAACACAGAGGGACCCTGTCTGTTAAGATAAACCTGAAAAATACTGAAAAAAAGTGCAGACCAGAGAAGAGGCAGAGCTATTTAACCCAAATGAGATTGTGCAAAACCATATAAACAGCCCAAGAATAAGCTCAGGATTCCTAACAAAAGGTTTCTATTCACTGAAAGACCAAGCCTCTGACACAGCCTTCCAGGGGAGTTTTGTACATTTATAAATGTCCGACCTTTACCCGAGGCACAGGGTCAGACCCTTATCTTTTCATTGCAGATCAGCTTCTAAGGATGATAAAGCCCAAATACAAGGTACCAGGAGCCAGGGAGGTAAATCTACTTGTTGTACAAGACAGAAGAATTATCTTTTTGCTCCCAGTGTGAGAGAAAAGTCCAGTGGCACCTGGAAAGAGGCCACTGCAAAACTTTTACCTTTGCTCACAACAGGACCAGAATCACAATAAAGAACTCCTGTGTTACATTGCAACCCTGAAAAATCCCAGAGGTATTAATACAAATTAATCAAGTGTTAGTTGCATTAGTCATTAACAAAGTTCTGCACTAAGATGGAAATCATGATCTAACCCCAGATCCAGACAACCAAGGAAGGGGATGCTTGAAGACAGACAATATTCAGCTTTCCTCAGCACAGCAGTACAAACGTTCACAGGAAAATAAACATTTCTCAGCTTTAATTATCTCTGAACTGGTTTTTTGCTTCTGTTCTTTGGTCTGGTTTTGGGTTTTTTTACACTTTAATTACAGTTGGCAACTCTGAGTCTCCTGCTGGTAGCTGTAATCAAAACTGAAAACTGATTAAATGATGCAATCTATGCCACTGGACAGCATTATTCAATCCACATACAAACAACAATAAGCCAACACAATATTTTAACATACAAACATTTCAGCTCTCTTTACAGCAACAAGTTCAGAACGTTCAAACCAGGACTCAGTACTTTCCCAGTCGAGAATGAACCACACCATGGCACACATCAGTCACCTGTGGCTGGAGCGTTTCTGTCCCTTTGAAGCCACAGAAGCCCTGGAGTGAGGAAGGGGCAGCTCCCAGCACTGGGAACGCGGAGCTGCCTCGGTCACAGAAAGCCCCATAGGTAACAACATTACAGATTCCTGAGTGCCATCTGCTGGCACCTGCACTGGGAACCGAACCTAACAGCAAATTTGGAGTTCCCCAGGAAAATTTCTGACAGGTTCGTTTGCATTCTGCTTCATCCCATGTGAAGCTTTGAACAATTTCAGTGTACGCTTTTTGTTTTCTCCCCACTGTGGCGCATTCAGTGGCAGAGAACTGCTGTGACACAACGCGCAGAGCTGAGAGGCGAAATGATGGAATGTTTTAGTCGCAGCTCCGGGCTGATGTGCCTGGCTGGGCTGATTGGTGCCTTAGAGAGCACAGCCCGTGCCCATCTCTCACAGACACAGCTGCTCTCTGCTGGGACAGTGTCTCCCATGGGGTGTCAGCACAACCTTTTCAGTTTCCCACCCTTTGTAGCACACAGCCCAGATGAGGAGCCTGGGCAGCCAAATGGAGATAAGAAAAGTGGAAATTACAGGCCATATTTAAGCAAAAACCATTTGCTTAAAGAAGATGTCAAGCACTCCCAAGGGTGAAGGCGCTCAAAGCAGCTGGCAGCTCTTTGAGGACCAGCCCCTCCAAGGCCGTGCTGGCAGCCAGGACCGGGCAGAGCTGCAGCAGGACACGGACTGGGCCAGGAAGAGAGGTTATGACTGATCTCCAAGGAAACAGGATGGAGGCTGGAGGTGGGAGACGGGCTACAGGGGAGGAAGATGGATGAGCTCATTGCTCAGGCATGCAGGGAGGGTGGCAGCAAAGCCAAAACCACCACCACTTGCCACTGGCTTACAAAGATAAATCACACCTGACCGCTCTGGCTGCCTGCTGAGCTGAAATGACTGGAAAGTTGGACTGGGAACTTCCCACAGCTCCTTCCAGCCTGAATAATTCTGTGATTCTGTGACAAGCATTTCTCAGGATTGTGACAAGTGATTTTTCAGCCCACCAGAATGATGGAAGTGTCTCGTTTGGTGAAAGTCATGCTTGTGTAGCTGATCCAAGATCAGCAGTCTTTTCCACCTTTTCTTACATCAAAAATGGCAGGTCAGCAGATGGATTGGGGAAAATAGCAGAACCCTTCAGGAGAGAGATCAGTTTACTTAAAAGCTACTCAGTGGTTCTTCTCCATCCAAGCATGCCACTGAACAGGCTCCCTTCTCAGTAACAGTGGACTTCTTACAGCTAGAATCCAATCAATCTGTTGGTTTCCTCAAAGTCTTCTTAATCATGAGACATATTTGGCATTTCCCCCCTCTGTTGTTCCACACAGAGTTCATCTGTTAACTAGGTCAAAAAGGACCCAACACCTGAATTTTGCAGGAATTGCAGTTTTAGTCTGGCTTCTTAGGAACAGTAACCAGGAGCCAGTTCATGAATGATGCCAGTTAACCACTGTGGAAAATAAATGGCAATTTTAGTGGCTTGAAGCACAGCAACTTCAAAAGAGAGCTATAACATAATTCTGAAGAAGCGTTCTTGACTCAGGAATATGTGAACTCGGGAATTTCAGGCCAAGTTTGTCTGAAATCAATCATCTCCTCACATCCCAGTTGTGATACTGACACCTGACCATCTGCTGAGCAAAATGAGGAAGAGCCCTCACAAGGGAAGAATTCACTGTATGTGGATTTTGGGGACACCCAGAAACCCAAGTATGTTTTCAATGTAATTTCAAGGCCTCTGAAAAACCAGTAAAACCAGTGAATAAACAGGCAGGAAGAGGCTTATGATCTATCATACAGGTCCAATTTTGTTCAAAATATACAGGAATAGAAATATAATGATATTTGTGTCATGTTTTGTAGGATAGATTTTAATGAGAAAAATTTTAATGAGAAAAATTTAAGTTAGAAAACCCTCGGGGAAAAAACCCCTAAGTCTTGACAGCAAAAATAATCAAACAGAAGCTGAATACAAACCACCAGGGCAGTTTAAAGGTTTTTCCTTAGAAATATCTCTTTCAGATCTGGACTATGGATGGAGCAATTTTAAAGTGAATGTTTCAGTGGAACATTTAATCTCTGGCTATCAATGTTAAAAAATTACACACCCCAAACCTGGAGTATTTCAGTTTAAGAGTACTCTAAAGTGCATGAAAATTCCTGCTTTAGTTCTGCTCCTTTTCCCCTAAAGTAGCAACAAGCAACTAAAACCTCTTCACCAGCAAACCTAAACAAACCTACAACATGTGAGCACCTGCACAGATTTGTCCCTAAACTTCTATTTCTTTTGAAGACAACAGGACTAATCTGAAAGTGTGACTTTGGGGGTTTTTATCACGTTTGTCTTTGCAAGGCTGAGGACTGTGCCAGCTGTTAGGAACTGGTATTTAACACCTGGCTTTTTGTGCTGGTTTTGGCTGGGAGAGCATGGATTTGCTCCCAGTAGCTGGTAAGGGGCTGTGGTTTGGGTTTGTGCTGGAAATAGGGATGACAACACAGGCGTGTTTTGGTAACTGCTGAGCAGGGCTGACACATTTTTGTCTTCCCAAATCAGTGTGGTGGAGCTTGGCTGCCTTGGGGTGGCTGAACCTGCCTGCCCATGGGAATGGGGAATGAGCTCCTTGCTTTGCTTTCCAGCTTTTGCTTTACCTATTGAACAATTTTTATCGAAATCCATTGATTTTCTCATATTTTTTTAAGTTTTATCCTCCTGATTCTCTCTCCCATCCCACAGTGGGTGAGCAGCCACACGGTGCTTTAGCTGTTGGCTGGGGCCAAACCACAACACTTCTAAAAGTGCTTTTATAACACTTTATTTGAAAAACAAGCAGTTTCTTTAACCAAATACTCTTGTAAAACCAGCATCTTCTCCAGCAAAGCCTCTCCACAGACTGGTAATCTGGGAATGATTTGGTCGTAGTCACTCATGATTAGCAGCACTGCTTACATTCTCAGAGACCTTTCAGGGTGGCTTTTGATTCTTTTTCCCCTTTAGTTGGTTATCAGGATACTTATAAGCATAATTAATTCATACTTTGGACTCTCAGGATTATGGAGTATTATAGGATGGCAGCGCTAAAGACAGAATGCTCTAATTCACCAGCTGTCATGTATTTAATTAGAGATTTTGATGAATCTTTCCTACTTAGATGAGCCTTCATACTTTGTGTTCTGTTTCAAAAAAAAAAAAAAAAAGGAAAGGCAGAAAGAAAGAGGAAAAAAAGTACTTCTTTTGTACGAGGAGTGTAAGACTCTGATCTAGGCTTTGTTAGCATGGCAGCCTTGTCTATCACACTGATGTCAGAGCTGGAGTCAAACATCTCGTCAGCTGCCAGCACTGACACTTGCAGAGGAGCAGGAGTGAGGGTGCAGGCTCAAAAATGAGGCTCCTTTTATGCAGAGACAGAAAGAGCACAGACACAATTCCCTTCCAAAAGCAGACAAACTTCAGGTATTTCAACCATCCCTGTGTTTTGTGTCATCCGGGTGTTCACAAAGGTTAAATCAACATTCTTTCCCTCAGAAATCTGACCTGACTCCCCTTTGAGATCTGAAGAATGGTTTATATTTTATATATTCTATATGGAGTAACACTATTCAACGTGACATAAAGCTGGGAATATATTTAAATTCATCTGAAAGTCATATTAGCTGCAGCATAGAAATAAAACCGTGTGCAAGAGAGTTTTAGAACTGACTTATTTAAGCTATTGTAAAATGTGCTTTAAACATTTTTTTCCATGGAAATTTCTTTTATAATGGTCACGTATAACGCACAGGATACATAGTACTTTCAATATCAGTGTCTACATTGGTAAATTAAGAACTCTGACACTGGAATGCAGTTAGTATTGCATAAATATTTCCATTTTTAGATTTTTAAAACAGGTTATGTGGTATCTAAAGTGCAAAAAAAAAATTGTTGCAATTGAAAAAAACATCCTGCTATAGTTTTACCTTCAATCTTTTTCATCCTCTAAGCATGCATGTCAATGATCTGATCCAAGGACCTGCCTTTCCAAAAATCTTCCATTCTATTTAGGTTTGGCAAGCCTGACTCCCCCATGAAAATGTTTCAGTCAGGTGGCCTAATGACAAATCACTGATGGAGGGATAATCTTTAAGAGGGCAGAAAGATGACAGCAATAATTTCTAGAGAGCAACTTAAATATTGTGCTCATTTCAGTTTTCCTCTGTTAAACAGCTCTGCCAGTGTGAGTGGATTCTTGATGCATTGCATATCCATAACTTAGGTTAGGCTAGGAATTATTTAGTATTAATTATTAATTAATTAGCATTATCCAACTCTGCTCTATTAAAGTCAATGTATGAATCAATATTTAAAAGGAGAAAAAATTCAAACCCTGGAGTATTTACTCACTAAAGAACTGAGAGAGAGAAAACAAACAAAACTGTGAGGGGAGAAAACAAACAACCAAAGGTGCAAGAACAGTTCTCCAGAGCATCCCTCTGCAGCAAAAACCTGATGATGGGGGAGCTGCCAGCACAAATTGGTGCTGTTTTTCTGGTTGCTGCCTGAACTAAGATGGGGATGGGTAGAAGGAGTTAAAGGAGATCTTCAGTGTCCAATCCTCATGGAACAAACTCCCGAGGAAAGGGACTCGCCAAACGGCCAGGGCTATGTGGGTAGGACTGGCTGTGTGCTACAGATTATGCAGGAATGAGATTTTGAATTCTGAGGGTTTGATTTGGGGCATTGTGTCCCCCCAGACTGGGGTCAACCCTCCCTGCCCGGTTCTCACTCGTTTCCTCCTGCTGTCCCCTCGGGGGTGGTGGCACAGAGGGGCCAGAATGGTCCTTGCAGCAGCTGCCAGCTCCACAGGGACCTCTGCACGGCCACACAGCCAATCCATGGAACTTCCAGCACCTCCCTGCTGCTCACAGAGGGGCTGGACCACAGCTGTCCCTGGACTAGCCGAGGAGAAATCCCACAAAGCCCACATTTCCAACAGTGGTGGCTCACTGAGCTATGCAAACTCACCAGACATGTAGGACAACAGGAGTTTCCCTAGGGAGGCAGGACACCTGGAGCCCTTGATGCATGTGGGATGCAGCATCCCCAGACCCCCAGGAGCCTCAAATTATCTTTATTTCAACTGGCTAGTGCAGGAAGGGGATGGGACTGGATGGGACAAGGGAGAAGACAAAGCAGCAAACTCTTTGCCTGCCTGCTTTCTCTCAAATGTTTCAGTGGAAACATGTCCAGATTTTAGCTGAGAGACACAGGACAATGAAAGTGTGTCACTGACTGTTACAGATTGGTCCATCTCAAATATTAACACACGAATTCATCTGCTTTGTGGAAACTTAAATTGCCCTTTTGTTCTCGCAGATCCAACAGACGATTCAATCAACGGCAAAATGTAGCCTAAGTAACCCCAGGTCCTGAATTTCCAGTGTCCCTGAGAGAATCAGCTGCAGGATTGGGCTTCAGAGAGATTAATTACAGACAGAGCAATGTTACTAAACAATACTCCACAGAGCTTCCAGGAGACATCTGATATTCCTGTACCATTTAATGGTCTGATGATGACTGCTACTGTATTTCCTGCAATAAAATGTTCTTTCACAGATCATCGTATCACATCATATAGTTAATTACTGTCTTAAAGTTCTTATTCTCAAAACATTATTCACTTCCCTCTCTCTTCATCCCCTGCCCCTGTTCCTGTCCATGGTATGCAAACCAGCAGTGCTGGAACAGGACAATTTACTACATTTCAAAACTAACAACTGTAATTTGTTTCCACGATGCAGTGGATAGTCTGCATCACAAAAGTAGCACATCTCCCAAAAATTCTTCTACTGACATTAGAAGTGCTCTTTGCAGTGTATTTGACAACGTCTTTGAAGGGAACTGTGGCCTTCCCTTAGTTCTTGCATATCAGAAATTACCAATAAATCATTGTCTTTAACGACCCCTTCCATGGGTTATGTGAAATGCATATTTTGACAGAATTATGCCTAGAAACAAAAAATAATACAATAGCACCAATTTGCAATTCCATCATTATTGAGGTGAGCTGTGGGCACCTCTCAAAGCACAGAAGTTCTGCAGTAGCATTTAGAGTCTCTCCATTGCACAAAAACCAGTTAAGCATTTCTGTGAATTGAAGCCATGACCCTGCAAGAGCTGAGGAACAGAACTGCTACTGAAGTATTTTTTTGATGGATCCCCCCTTTCATTATAAATAGGTATGCAAGAAGATTTATGAACAAGACGTGGTCCATACTAGATCTAAAAAGTTCATGTTATCATTTTCATTTCGTGCTGGAACAAGGATGTTACAGGGGAATACCACAGCTGGCCAAAAGGCAACTATTTTGGTGAGTAAATACAGGTAAAAATCGCCCCTTTACATTTCTTTCTGATTTTACTGAAGAACAGTTTTCATTGAAAACTTTTCTCTGAAGTGTAGTAAACCACCCCTTATGAAGACAAACTTTGCTATCCCCAAAATAATAATAGTCCATGAGAATGCTTGTGTGACTCTTTATGTCTTTAAAGAATAAAAGATGACTGGAGACTCCAGGGGAAAAAAAAAAAAAGCACTATTTCTTTGAAGTACTGCATACATTCTATGTATGATCACAAAAAGATTTTCAAAATGCACATAACGAATTTTGCAGTTTGGAAAGTCCTGACTCTGTGAATGATAATTAGTTTGTGTATAAATCATATCCGGAAATATTTATGATGAAACTTCCATTTAAAATAAAACAGACAAATGCCTTTAACCTAATGAAATTGCATAGTAAATTATTTCCAAGAACATCCCAATGTCAAGGTAACTCACTTAATTATCCATTATCACAGAAATGTAGACATAATGTTAATTAAAATGAAGGGGCAAAACCATTTCCATCTTTTATTAAGATCCATCGGGCTCCTGAAGAGCCATTAGCTGAGCTGGCAGGGTGAGGTGGAGGACGAGCCCTGCCCTGCCAGGTGGAGCATTGCGAGCTGAATCCCTCAGCTCAGGAGCTGCAGGGTCCTGATGAGAGAGCATGGAGCGACCCCGTGCCAGCCCCTGGCACTCCCAGCTCCCGGGAAGCCTTGGAGCAGGAGATTTATTTTAGGGCTGGATTATCAGGTGCTGGAGGAAGGAAATTCTCCCTTCAGGGCTGAGCGGTGCAGGTGAAGGGGAGTGAAAGGCACTGGGATGTGCATTTGTGGTTCAAGTCAACCACTTGGACTAAAGGAGCTGTAGAAATAAAATGGCAAATTGGGGAAGCTTTTGTTTTGTCTTGGGTCTCCACATTTAAGTGTGGAGATGAGCCCCACACTCGTCTAATGTGCTGTTAGAATCCAGCAGATCAGCTGCACGCTCACAGAGTGCCATCGCTGCTCTTGTCCTACACCAGCAGCTAAAGAAAAAGTTGCTTTGGCTCTGCTGGCATTCTGCTCAACTTGATTCTCAAAATAAATATGTATTTATCTAAAGAAGTTAGCGAAATTATTTCACAAAGCATGTACGCTTGGGACACAAATGCCTGCATGATCCGGGTTTACCTTTCCTTCCTCTTCTGCGCCATTCAAAGTCTTTTAAAAAGCTACAAATAACATCACATGGATTTTGACTAAAAATGTTTGCTTAAGTGGACTGAATTATTGGGGAAACAGTACTCAGTCTTGTGCAAAAAGATGTACTGCAAAGAATGAAATCCAGTTATTTTCGTTACCATTTTTTTCCTGAATCCCTGTATTAGTCCAGAACCAACTTCAGATCGCCACTGTTACTTTTTCAATTTCTGTTTTCCAAGGAATAGAGTGGAAGGAGATAAAAAGGACACTGAGGTGGGTAACAGGATCTGGTCTTGGGGGCACTATTGTCAGTGCCCACCCTCCTATAGGGAAGTAGTTCACTCCAGTTCAGAAGTTTGATAGTTAATTGGAAATATGTCAATGAATCCCGTGGGTAACTGCTACAGACCATATTATTTTACAGCAAATACTGTGTTCCATCCAAAAGTGGTTTAGACATGTACTGATTTAAAATTTATTCATAAAGAACTCTTCCAGTCCATCACATTTTATTGTCAGACCAGCTAAAACCCTGCTCACCTTCTGCACATTAATACCACTCTTAACATCACTGGGGATTTTCATTAGTAAAGTGTTTCATGAAATTTAAAGCGTATATTACTTCCTTCAGACCTTTGAATGGTGAATTATAATTGCTTTAATAATTCAGACTGACATAAAAATGAATCTAAGGTAATAACCAGCTTGCATATTACCTACCACATATTGCACTCTAAAAGTAATCAGGGATACATTAATTAACCAAATCTTTTTTTCTGACAAAAAAAAAGCCATGGTCACTGACAAGACAAAGTTTCACTGTCGTGTACTAATACTTCCAAATTGTTTGAATAATCCTTTCCCATAGCCCTCATTACCCTGAAACACTCTAAGAAATTCAGTGTATCATTGTGAGTTTTTAAAAGCCTAAGCATCTTAACTTTTAATACAGAATTTACTCTTCACTATTATCTTACAAAAGTTGTGGGTTTGGGGCTTTTCTTTAACCAATACAATCAGTTTCCTGCTTCCCCCAGCATAAGCTTGTGGTTTGTTTGGTTCCTCCCCCCACCCTGGCTTTGTAGTTAACAAATTGCCTGGATTCAATCTAGAATTCTACTAAAGTAAGGGGAGGATGGAAATATTTTTGTAGCACAGCACTAACTACAGTGTTAAAAACCAAGCTGGCACACGAAATAAGAGTCTTCCAAGGATTTGGATTCTACTACGCTGCTAAAGATAATTTTAGCTAGTGTCAAAAATGTTCCAAATTTCACTATGCAAGCACACACAGCTTTAGCACATGAGCCACCTCGGAACATGCAGGAAAACACACCAGTGAGCCTGGAAATCTGAGCCAGAAAGGCAGAAAAAAGAAATGAACGCCAAGTAGATTCTTCTCAACTCTCCTCATACCTGCTCAGAACCTTCCTTAAGCTAACAGCGTGCCTGGCCTTTTGTAGGAGGGGGATGTCTGTCCTCTCCTCTTCCCAAGAACCCCACGAGGCCTGAGGAGGTAAAGCCACGTTTATCTCCCAAATACCAGTGCCTGCTCTCCAATGCACGGTGTCATAAATGAAAAATCAAAGTGGTCTTTTGCTGTTTGAAATCACCCATCTGTGACTGTTTGTTTAATTGTTATTGTTAATTGTTAAAAGCAGTTAGTTAATGTTAATTGTTAAAGTTAGTTTAATGAAGTTCTAGTTAAAAGGCTGCTTCGTCTGAGCAAGCCTATCCCCGGCATCCCTAGAAGCAGCTCTCTCTCTCCCCACAAAGTTTGATTGTCAAGTTAAAGGTTTTAAAAGCTACCTCCTTGCCAGAAGTCGATCCCGGACACCCCCCGAGGTAGCCTCTTTTTCCCAAAAGTTTATTATCAAGTTTATTATTGATGTTAATGTGATTTTAATAATGTTTTATGTACAATTTAGTGTGTTTTACATGAGTTTCATTTAAATCCTTGGTTTCTCTAAGTTGGGGGTTTGAGCCAGCTCCACTGGGTTTCCAACTGCCACTTTCTAAAAATAGCCCTTAACTGTCACCCCTGTAACTTGCCTCCATGGCAACGCAGAATTTTAATGAGGAGCCTTCCCGCCTTTTGCTCAGAGGCAATGACATCAGCCTACCTTCCCCTAGACACAAGAGCCGATTGCTGGGAATGCCTTACCTCACATCAGCTGCAAACCAACCGGCTGGAGCCATGGGGGCTGGACAGGGGCGGACAGTTAAGGGAGCTACACACTATAAAAGAGGTCCCCCACCTTAGACCTGTGCTTGCTTTTTTTTTTGGCCCTAGATTTCTAGTGGTCGAAGCCCAGTGCCGAGCCTGGCCTCATATCTCCACTTGGAGGCAATTATTCTGATTTTTTTTGGATCTTATACCACCTGTGATCCGTGCTCGGCGCTGTACAGCTCCCTTCCAGGGCAGCCGTGCGGTGGCCCGGGGGTCTGATCTCCGCGGACCCGGCTTTTGCATTTTCTTTTCTTTAATTTAATTATTAATTATTTTGCTCCTTAATTTTATTTTGGATTTCCGGACGCTTTGCTGTGAGTTCAATAAACATCTTTTGATTCGCAGTAAAGCGAGTTGTCTCTTTTTTTATGACACACGGGACAAATTCCACAGCGCCTCAAGGATTCCCTCACCTGCACCCCACAGTCCAACCAGATTTCACCTCTGGGCAGCTGCAAGGCAGCCTTGTGCATTCAGGACAGTCTGGGGTTTGGGAAACCCAGAAAAGCAGTACTTTTCCCCCTCCCTGTGGGAGATCTGTGCCGCTTTACATCTCTAATAACCACGCTCGGCCTTTCTGAAGGACTCTCACAACACCATGTTTAAGTCCTCAATTTGTAGAGTCTCTGTTTCCATGGTTACCCCCACAGCTCCCACTGCAAAACTGCCACGGTAAAACAATTATAACAACGAGCCAACTTCGTGCAGTGCAAGTCACTGCACATCCAGCACTCTTCCCTCTGCTCTCCTCTCCCACACCTCACCAAGCTCTCAGATCCTCTACTGTACTCAGGCTCTCAAGGCAGAAAAACACCTGTTTTATTGAAACAACCAGTTATTGGACAAATTTCTTATCTCCCCCCAAGTCACTTCACAACTCCTGTGCACGGCTAATAAGGTACAATAGTTACTATAGTAACGTTATTCCAGGAGTAAATAACACTATTGCTACTGATTCCTTTCAACAAATAAAACAAAAGAAAAACCCTGAGCACACTCTGGATTAATGGCATTATTTATTTAGAAGCCTTCATAGATTGTTATTTATATGCCAAACCAGGAGCTGGTTTTGGTGCTGCATTCTGTCTTCTCCAAGTAATGAGGGCTACATCGAATAAACAACACCCTGTGATTGCACCGGAGCTGTGATCTCATTTGTCAGGAGGTCATTTGGGACTGGCAGTGCTAAGCCGATGGAAAAACATGTCACACACCTGGAGGGCATCCACAGGCTTTAAAGGCTCTGAGCCCCCCCAGGACTGGCACCCAGGGCCCAAGAGCTCCCGTTAGCTCAGGCCCTGGGCTCTGCCTCTTGCTCGTGCAGGTGAGGCTGACAACAAGGTGCCAAAAGCCTCGGTGCGCTTCTGGTGTCAACAAAAATGATTTTTAGCTGGGAAAGAATATCCTGAGGGGAGGTTCTGCTTTAAATGCAATTGCAGAATTTTATTTATGGCTCAGACACTCACGGACTGTTTAAAACCAAAACAAAATAACAAAACAAAGCGAAAAACCCCAACCCTGGCTGCCAAGAGCTCTGCATAGGGCAGTGCTTGCCTGGAGAATCAAACCTCTTGACCCACATCACTTGTGTCTGCCCAGATGGTGAAAGGAGCCTCCAAGGGGGCTGCAGTCCCATTTCCAGGCAGACCTCCCCAAAACTGTTCTGCTGAATCCTTACGTGCTCCCATGAGACCACCCCAGTTCAGGCATGATCTTAAACCACTGACAGAGCATCCAGCTATGCTAAACATGTACAGAGATTGTCCTGTGCCACCAGCCCTGTGCCACCAGCCCTGTGCCATCAGCCCTGCCTCTGCAGAGGGGATTTCTGCTGCCTGCTCCTTGTGCACCCAGGCTCGGGGCGCTTGTGCAGCAGGAGGAGGCTCTGGGCTGTCAGAATCCCCACCCTGATGCTCCGAGCTGGAGTGTGACCTGCAGGAGCTGCCTGGGGGAGCCAGGACTCTCTGAAATTCCCACCAGGAGAAGTCTCAGAGCAGTCAGTCAGTGCCTTAGCTGGGAAGAGCCCAGGGTGTTCAGTCAGCCCCGTCAGCCCAGCCTCTCCTCCATCCCATGTTCTCTCCCACTGGTGACGCAGCTGGGGAGCTCCTGGAACACACAAGGGTCTGAAGAGCACAACACAGGAGCAGCCCTGATCCCGAGCCACACCACGGCTGTCACTGCAGAACAGCTGGAGCTTCCTGTTTAACTCAGTGGAGTTTTGTATTTAACTCAGTGCAAATGCCACGGCTTTTGCTGAACTTCCTACACTAATAAAATTTAATAGAACTGGCAGGCTGGAGAAAAATTACGCCATTATTGCAGTGTTTAACTGAGGTTTAGTTCAGATGGGGATCTCAAATAAAAACTGGAGGGTGTATCAGAAATCACAGTACACTGTGGTGAGGAATTCACCACGGATGAATCATCAGTTATTATGCAACCAAGACTCTTCTCAGCATACTAATGGTACAAGATGGCCCCTGGTACAGCATTTTGGATTTCTGTGTTTTGTTGCATTTTATCTGCTTTTGTCTAGTCTGCTTTTATCACTCCTAATCCCGTGCATAAAGGGGAGGCTCACCCTCAGGAAAGCTCCCCCCTCATAAAAACCACTTTTTTTCCACATGAGAGAATACGCTGACAGACAGGCATCAGTTCGACCACGGTCAAACAGCTACTGCTCTTTCCAAACAGCATCTGTCTCACACAAATATGCAAAGGGCAATTAAGCAGTTTCAGATGGAACTTTTCAGAAGAGCAGGTAACTGCCGCGAGATCTGTTTGCACAGCTTTCTGCAGCAAATCCTCTCTGCCCACAGGTGCAAGAGCAGAGTGCAAAATCACATTCAGGTAATGAATAAATGTTTCAAAGAGCCACATTAAAATCACTGAGGATTTTGCACTGAGCCATCACAAAGTGATCACTGTCCAAATGTGACCCACTGGACTCAAACAACCAGCACAAGAGTCAGAATCCCCCTGATTATTAAATCAAGTGTCCTGGCTCATAAGAGCAATGCAAAGGACATCAGAAAAGCCCAGCAAGGCATGTAAAATAATTTTTCTAGATATTGCTGCTCAACATAGGTCAAAATTTCTTCCCTGAAAGGCTGGAAACCAGTATAAGCTGGCCTGAAAAATGAAAATCCGTTGTAAGATGTTCTAGGAAAAAAGCAAGTTGCAAACCTGAACAAGGACAGTTAAATTCATGGGAATGCAGCTCTCCCTGAAACACATCAAATCAGGTCGTTGTGACTGCCCAAATATTTTCTTTCTTAAAAACAAAGTTATTAAAATTTTAAAATTTCACAAAATATTCCAATGTGGAATGAAAACTGGTCAAAACATTTGATGTTTCCTCAGAATTCGTGATGTGCTGTGAAACATAAGTTCAAAATAAGGAAGACAGCTCTTGAAAGGATGATATACTGGGGGTCCTTTCAGTGAAAGAAGGGTCTGACCAAAATCACTGCAAAGAAAAATCCAGTCGATTTTGGGCGGTTGCACAGTTTCAGTCCTTTTTAAATAGCTCCAAAAAAAACAAGAAAAAAAATTTAACAACGTGAACTGTTAAGTAAATTAAATGATCATGTCCAGTTCCAAAAATCCTTGTATCTCTGCACATGAAGAAGGTGAAGCAGCCTCTGTGTCCAGGAAAGGGCAGGGCAGCTTCGATGCCAGCGCAGGTCAGAGGCACCAGGGGTCCCTCCCCCAGGCAGAGCTGGGTAAAGGCAAAGCAAACACAACCCCAAACACGCACCTCAAACACCACTTCCTCCTCTCCCTCTTACTCAAGACAGATCTCCATTTTCTCCAACTCTGAGGTGCTTCCAAAAGGACCAGGCTATTTTCTGCCAAGTCAGCCACATTTTCCAAGACTTGGTCCAAGACTTGATGCAATAATTACCTCTGAAAAAACCTTTACATTCACAATTTTCCCACTAAGGAGAGTAATAAATTCACAAATAAGAGGCATGATGAACATTCCCTAAGACATGGATTTTTCTGCCTTGAATGAAATGAACAGTCTGTAACTCAAGCAAGGTGATGGCACTAATAAATTATAAAGGCCTCTCCTCATGAGTGGGATTAATCTCACATGTCATAAATACTGATTAGATACCCTATATGCAATATGGAAATAAAATGATAGGTTTATTCATCTTAATATGGTGAGTTATGTTCGAACTGAGGTAAAATCATGTGACACGAAAACAGGAGGCCATGAGAAAGCTTTTCTAAGCAGCACACACGTCCTGGCCACAGCAGGAAGCGAGAGAGGCCACGGGCAAATCTCAGTGTCCCTCACCTGCTGCCAAGGAAAAAGGGATCCTTGCACTCCCCACCGGAAAAGTCACACCCCCTGGCCCAACACCACACCAGGATTTAAGATGAAAGAGCTCAGGGAAAGGCTGTCATTAATACAGCAATAATGCTGTTGCACAAGCTTTATCTCCTGTACAGCAAGTTCTGACTGAGATCACTTGGAATTATCCTGTAAAAAGGATCCAGACTTGGCTTTAAAGACATCCAAATCTGATTTTAACTTTCCTGTCAATAAAGAACTTTCCCCAAGCTTTCTTGGAAGATTCACCCGAACAAATAATCACATTTACAATTGGAGAATTTACATCTTCTTTTTCTGCCCCAAAATGAACTCCTTCTGTTTCAACTACTTCCAGCAGCCTTTGTGAAACCTTTTTGTCTGGTCGACTGGAAAACCTCCATTAGCAAAGTTTTGTTCCTGATGTAGTTATTTATAATTTGTTGTCCTATAACCTCCTCCTGGTTAACCTCATAAGATTTTGCTCCTGGAATCTCTCACTACAGTTGAAACTGAAGGGTAATTTAAGTTGGCTGAAAGTAATTACATCAGCGAGTCAGATCCACAGCACTAACGAGCCACTTTGTGTGGAAGGTCCTGTGGCACCACTAATGACTACAAGCCCTCCAGGTCCCTTAATTTTGACTCTAAAGAGAGCTTTGAGTAGAGCAGCACCCCTGTGAACTGTGCTGGGACACAGGTGCATCACACACCAACTTTCCTGAAGTCCAGCTTTGCTTTTGACTTTGCCAGGAGCACTCAGCTGATCTTCCTTTCTCATTACCTTGTGAAGCTTCAGTTGTCTGAGTGCACGGTAAAAAACCCCTCAGTCCAACCACAGGATGACAAACTCCGGATTCCTGACACTGAAATATTCAAGGAGTTTCCGAGCACACTTGTTGGTTTGTGGTATGCTTTATCACCACGTTGCAATCTCTGCTTTCAGAGGAGCTCATCTCATAAACCACAGTAGGAAATAAAGGTGATAAAATCTGCTCATGACTGTATTAGTGACAGTTTTATTTTTTCTGTCTTTCCCTTTACTTCACTTGTGCAGCACTCTCACCTTCCTCTCACTGACTATCAAATCCGTGCCCAGGTTTACAGAAATATTACTCCTGGTAAACATAGTGCAGGTTTATTGCTAATTCTGGGCAATTACTTGATGCTACACCAGAACTCCTGTTTCTCATCCAGTTTTTCTTCGCTGTTACCAGTGCAGCTCTAAAATATGCAAATATAAGCTGCTTGAACATTTCTCACGCACTACATATAACTAAATTTATGCTTTTTCTATTTATAAAAATAAGTGCTGGTAATGCCTGCCATTTAATTTGTAATAGGCTGAAAATAAGAACACCTCTAGACCTCACGAAAGCAAACAATTCCTTGATAACTCTCCTGACCAGCAGCTGCAATCCCCATGGGATTGCTGTTCTCAGGTGCTCAGTCCCTCTCTGTTTGGACCCCCTGAAGTCTGTGCTGGATCCTGGTGGATCTCAGAAGGAAAACGCTTCCATGGAGAACTGATACATCCCCCTATGTGGAATCAAGGGGGATGCAAGGGAAAGGTTACTGGTAATTTTGACCATTATCAACATACTCTGAACCGTGAAAACATATTTCCCCTTTTGAATTTCCATAGAAAAAAACATTTGCAACAGGAAAATCAACTTGCTATTCACTTGCACATTACATTCAACTCCATGCTGATACTTACTCAGCAGCCTATTTTTTTTCTATGAATAAAGAAACTAATATGGGAGAGAGAAACTCCTGCCCTGTTCTGCAATGATCTTTAAATAATCTTAAACATTCCAAATTTGAAATTGTCATTTTTTAACTTTTCTAGTTAAGAATCAAGATATTCACTCATACTCATGGAGCTCATGATTTACTATCTATGCCTTGTGTGTCAGCCAGTAAATAATAGCTTTATAATACTGTTTTGCGTATTCTGCTTTACCTGGAACTTGTCTGAAGTGTCTTGAGCACATGAAATCCAAAAGTTGGGCCTAACACAGTCTCACCCAAGTTATTGAATTTATTAAAAGCAGATAAAAGACATCTCCTTCCTTGACTACATCTTAAATTTAAGAAAAGTTTCTACTTCAAGTTTCACTTTCAGTATAAAATATGCCCTTGTGGAAGCTGTTACAAATGTCAAACTTTAAGGAGCATAAATTTATGGTGGCATTGAATTTTAATGGCACTATAAATGTCTATAGTAATGGTGATATATCTATTGCAATAAATTGCTATGGAGAAATATAAAAATAAATGTAAGATAAAAGATTGTGTATAAAATATGTTTTTACATACTCTTTAATGATTAAAAATCATAGAAAACTAGAGGCAATAAATCACTGAAAACTGCTGTTAGGTTTTACATGCTGTTTTACTCACAGAACATATAGAGACAATCCTTTGGCCAGAAATCACACCAACTTTAATGAGGCTAATCCAGATGATCTTTTTTGAAAAAAAAAATCTGCTTTACATTAAGGATCATGGAAAACACTGACACCAATGACTCACATTACTGAAGCCAGACCGGCTGTAAAAGGGAAATTTATGGAATTCTAACATCGTTTGGCAACGCTTCCTGCTTGCTCTCTACCACTTCACAGCTCCCTGTTATTTGCCTCAGCTCATCTCGTTTGGGTCGAGCTCTGTTCCTAGGACAAAGGGATGTTCACACTATGGCAAAAGGAAAACTCCAACCCAAGGAACCCACAGACATGCAGAGGAACAGACAGCGTTGTCTCTGTGTAGGTCAGAAGTGGTGCTTGATATAATAAACGATCAGTCTACACTTCCATTAATTCACTGTCTTAAAAACCTTTATGTCCTTGATTTATTTTCTTAAAACAGGGGCAGCTGAAAATTATGACATTGTTCCTTGACAGTCATGGAAGCTGACATCAATAAAACCTACCAGTCCAGGAATATCAGTGGAAAAGAAAAGGGAAGAGAGCAAAAGCAAATGGAGCTTGGTCAGGAATGAATCCTGGAATCCCAGTAAACACTTCACCCTACCTCCAGTGGGGTAGGTAGGGTGAAGTCACAGTGGGGTTTTTTTGTCTGTTTTTAAATACATTACAGTCATTTTAAATGTGGAAAACCAGGTTTTCTCTAAATTGCAGCAGCAGTATGCTCTTAAGTATTCACTGAAGCCCCTGTGACATAAAAGCTGCCTTGGAACACTGGGCAGTGCTGCTGTAATTTGTGTGAATGGGGATCTGTGGTGTCTGGATGAATCCCAGTCCTCGTATTCCCCACGAGGAGATCTGGGGCAGAAACATCCACAGATATTGGGGAATCAGAACACTTCCAGCAGGACAAACTCTAAACCTGATCCCTGCCTTTCCCTTCATTGGGCTTAGGACATAATTGGGGACTAATGAGATTAAACTGCCCATGACTTGATTACCAGTGACAGTCCTGTTGAACACACAGAAGCAAGACCTCGGTGAACAATAAATGGAAGGTGCCAGCTCTATAAATATCCGCAAATGAAAGCTCTAGGACCTGTCATGGCACCGCCAGCTGCTGCCAGGTGCAGGGTTCCAAACATCTTGGCAAAGGGTGCTCCTGCAGTGCAGAAATGAGAGCAGGGGAGGAGTTTTGGAGTAGGGACTGGACTCACTTCACTGACAGAAGCACTTGCTGTGCAAGTGGATTCTGCAGATACCAACGGAGGCAAATGGAGAAGGGGCTGCCAGAAAACAGCCTTAGAAAAGTATCTGGGGAAGTGTCCCAAGAGGAGGCAAGCTCCAGAGAGCAGGAATGCTGTTGAGTCTGCAAGAGCTGACAGGTCCAGTGCCATCTGCCAAAGCTGTCCAAGGCCACCAGCACACACCAGCATCACCCATAGGACCATGCCCAGCCTGCACCATGCCCACGAGGACAGGGGCTGCTCTGGGCACGCAAAGACCACGAGATTTTATACACACAGCTAATGGAGCAATGAAACCATGAGGGACTTTCACTGTAAAACCAGCCCTCTGTGTCATGGAAGTTATTGAAAAAGTCTCTAAGCCAGAAACATCACTTTTGTTCTCCAGCATGTTCCTTACAGGAATTACACAGGTAAGTTTGAAGGATCCCTGGAACTGAATGCATGACAATATCTTAATGCCAGATCTTCAGGATTCAGGACTGATTTAACTTCAATCTTGAGAAAATTAGGAAAGTAGAATTTAACCAATGCGAAGTGCTTTTTAAAATTGTGCTTTGGTTGTTTCTAACACTAAAAATGGCAATTACTGCCATCAGCTTCTCACAGGGACAGTTTCACAATGAAGATCATTGAATAAACGTACCTGTTAAAAATACATGAAGATAACAGAGATTCAAAGAAAAAGTGAAGGAAGGAGTAAGCTTAAACTTCCAGCCAAATGCTCTCTAGTTAAAGCAAAAGCATAGAAAAAATGTGCAGACTTAGAGTTCAAACCACTGTTATTTACACTGTTATTGGCACCTTTGGGTGCTTTCTGCAGCCTCAGAGCCAAGAGGATGGAACATGTAAAACACCACTGCTCATTTTCCACATCAGCCAGAACCTCTTCTCCTCATTTCTCTCCATCCCTCAAAGAAAAAGGAGGGCAATCCCATCAGCTCTTCAAGAGCCTCATGTAACTGAAGACCTTTCACCTTGTGTATTTCCTTGTCTTGCACACCATGACTGACGCTCAGTATTAACATTATTATGACCCAATATTAGCATTGCACACTTTCTCTGGGGATGGGTGGGTGGAAAACCTGACAAAGATCCATTTGTCTGCTGCTCATCCCTTGGTGTGGCCTCACCAAACACTTCCCACCTAGAGTAATTTATTTTTTTCATTAAAAGGATTCAACATAAGTCATTAATAGCTTAAACTTCATTTTATCAGTATTAGATACAGACATATTCTTGTTAAGGACAAAGAGAAACAGATTCTCCTGGCATATGGAATGTTTTATTAGCACCCCATGGATGGCATGGAACATCTTTCACTGCTAAAAAGGCATCATTTCCATGCTGAGAGATTAACTCCTCTCACAAAGTTATCACATGAATATTTCAATCCTTCCTTCATGCATAAGAATTCTGAACCAACACTGCAAGGTCTCTGGAAAACCTCTCCCTGTACTTGAAGAAAGCTCAAAATAATATTACAGCACAATCATGGCCTCAATATTCTTTTACAAGCTGCAGATAAATGAGCGGACAAGGTGATAATACGGGATTATTTTCCTGTCTCTGTAACCTAATTATTTCATTTTGTTCACACTTTCATCTCATTTTGTTTTCTTGGTAATATTGATATTTCCACATACAGCCACTTCACATAAAGGATTGGAAGTTTCCTAGCTCAGCAATGGAAATGGTCTCTGTCAGAGAAATGAATGAGGTACGAGCCACAATCCTTCCGTGCACAAAGCTGTTCTAATACAACGTGGGAACTACATTTATTTTTTTTAGAATGCATGTTATCAAACTTTCTACCAGATACAGCCACTTAGGAGTGATTACAAGATCTTTCATTCCATGATAATAATGAAAAAAAAACCCCAAACCACCACAAATAAAGCAGAGAGAACTGAAAAAGAAAATCTGTTCAAACTACTGTTAAGTTTTGCCATAAATAAGAGCAGATGGGAACAATGGCAAAGGAGATCATGGACAAAAGAATGTCAGCACCACTGTCAAGTGAGAAAACAGGGACTTTTTCCTGTAATTCTAAGCCAATAAATTGCTGCCATCTCTGTTTATGTGTGGCACAAAGAAGCAGTGGGTGTGGACAGGCCAGTGATGGATCTGAACCCCCTGCTGCCACCACCCGAGCGATGCATCCTACCCGGATGGAAAGCTGAAGGCAGAGGTTTGCTGGAGCTTTTAAACAAGCTGCTGGTGTGGCTGAGACCTCTCAGCTCAGTTCAGCACCACACAGAGCCCTGAGCTCAGCTTTGGCATCACACAGCCCAGCAGAGAAGGCAATATCCCTGTATCATCAACAGTGTTTCGGTAACAAACCCAAAACTCCTATGAAGAAAAATAACCCTGTCTCAGCCAAAACCATCACAACTGGACACTCAAACAGGACAGGCCAACGTGAAACCTATGGTGCTTTAAAACTACTCTTAAACAAAGGTGGAAAGGATTTTTAGATACGTTTTATGGTCAGGATCTCAACTGCTCCATGATTATAGCTCACACATTCTGGGAGAAAGTTTAAAAGTCTAGTCTAGATAGAGCAAAGAGAGGGGATATTTCTTATTTTTTATTCATCTGCACTAGGATGTGATTACATTTTTTACTGCTGTTGCCTTAGTAGTTGGCAAAACTAAGAACAAGTGTGTAGAACTTTAAGGATGCATACCTTTCATTTTTGTCAAAATCTACATTTCCTCTCATTGAGCTGCTAGGAATCTGTCTAACCACCTCCCTTAAAACAGACCTTTCACATCAGCAATGCCCATTTGTTCCCAAACACTATGAATACATGACAAAATAAAGAAATCTTAAGTAGAAGATAACTATTTTTGCTGCTCATGTGCAACAGTAAAAGATTTAAAATGATGAAAATAAAAACCTGTGTCTAAATAGGATGTTACAAGTAAGAGTTGCTACAATACCCTTGTAGTCACAGCAATGAAGATGTCACCAGCAAATTTATTACAAGGAGTAAGGGACTGATCACACATTTGCATGAAGAGAAGAGCAGAAATTGGCTATGTTTTAGAGTTTTTACCTGAGTCCCAGTTTCTCTCAGCTTCCAGAGATGTATCCTGCGTGTGCCTGCATTGGGCACCCTTTAAATCCCGTGCAATGCTGAACTGAGCTTCACCAAGGAAAAGGGCCAAGCCACCAAGGTGCCCACTTCCCATAAAAAAGGGAACCAGAGATGTGCAAAAGCAATTCTTCTATTCTGTTAATTCTGTGAAAATCTTGGCAAGGATCCCCAGGGAACAAAGAATCCAGTTCCATGTGAATAGGTAAATGTCAATTTAGCTGGGCCAGTTTCCTCAAACAACTGCTTGGACAAACTAAGGGACGTTTATACAGCATTGAAGTTAAGGAGAACTCCCCACAGCTTTCAGTAAGTTAAATCCATAACTGACACTGACTGCTAAACTTCCAGAACACTCTGGGACTGAAACAGATAAGCACTTATTAGTTTTGTCTGGATCCCTTCATTCCACAGGACTATTTTTTCAATTGCCTCAGGCTTAAGCATTTCTTTTGTCAGAACAGTGAGAGCACAAACCAAGGCTTTGAGCTGTAACATCCTATGGCTGGACACTCCATCACAGCCCTGGGGAGGGACAAATCAGGACATACCTGCAAGGGGTTCACCTACCAAGTCCACAAAAATCCAGGTTTCATGTGGGGAAACATTTCCAGGTAAAGCGCCGAGCTAACCCATGCTTTCCCTGGCACTCTGCCTCCTAAAGGGAAATGTCTTCCTCACCAGACTGTGATTATCCATGAAGTGACCCATTTGGTGGCAGTTACTATAATTTCTCTGGTACTCACAGAGCTTGAGAGTTCTTCGGATGTGTGCCCTAAGATCTGCATTTATAGAACACCAGCTGGTGCTTCACATTGATCAAGTTCTGCTGTTACCAACATACTACAGGGCCTTGTTTCCCTAAATATAGGAGTGTTAAAATTATCCACAGTGCTATTCATCTATTACACTGAACTAAATAGTGCTTCCACTGATTTGTGATTTTTGTTATTGTTTTCTTAAAATGTCACAGTATCAATTTTTTCCATTTGAAGAGAGAGTGTGATGACAGCTATACATAGATCCTCTCGGACTGCTGCTTTCAGCAGCGTCTGAAATGTAAATTCCTAACCAGCAGAAATAGAAATTCCTAAGTGGCACTCTCAGAATCAAAATTTTTGGAGGGCACGTGACCAAAGCACGTGACCACAATGAAAGCAGTTTGCAATTCTGTCCCAAACTAGGACGCCCTCTTGGTCAGACGTCAGAGACACCAAACAGCCAAAACACTGAGAGAAATTACAATACTCTTTTCCACAAGGCACACAAAGATCAGTGTGACATCTTGAGTCCAGAGCTCTCAGTTCTGCACATATCGTCAGAAAAGAATTGAGAAAAAAATATTGTGCACAACATGATCTCCTAAATTCCTAATAACACCACTCAGGCACTTTGTGCCACACACAGCAGCAGTCAGCAGGTGGGACTGCTGCAAGCTGGAGAAGACAACTAAACATCTTGTGCTAGCATGGCCATGATATATCCATCAGCCTGGTGATAGGTGATTTAGTTGTACCAGATCCACGAACAGAAGAAATGTGTGAATAGAGACACTTCTGACAAGCTGTAAGAGGCAAGGCTAAAATAAAAATAGCATAGAAGAAAATGAATAAGTGGTTCATTGTTGAAAGGGAATACCAACGCTGCCGTCCCTCCAAGTCCTGAGGGGAGGAGTCAGTTCCAAAAGCCCCTGAGCACAAGAAGCCAAGTGCTAATTCCATGAGGAGGCTCCAGGAATGGATGTAAAGTTATCACAGGTATGCAAACACACAAGGAAAAACAGGAAATATTCCTGTTGAAATAATCTACCAAATGGAAAGTCTTGAGAGGAGACAGGGCTGCAGTTGTCAAAAAGTAACCTAGGGACTCTGAAAAGAGATAGAGGACAAAGGAATCACACCGTGGTCTTAGGGAGCACAGTCACAGGGGCTGCAACACCACCACAGGACATGGCTTTCCCTTACAGCAAGGCCCCTTTCAATCTGTGACAGGATTGAATGTCCTTAGATCAAAAGAGTTAAACCCAGGCAGCTCAAGGTTTTGTTTGGATTCTGTTTGGGACGTAGGCCACCAATGCCCTCGCCAGCATACCTGTACTGACACGAAATCTGGGTTAGTTCATTACAACAAGTCAGATAATCTTTTCTTATGGGCAAGAGACTCTAAATTATTTCCTTTACTGTGTTTGCAAATAGCACTCCGGGTTTGAAAGCAGCTAAGCTCAGAATAGTTTCCAACGGACAGGTTTCCCACGTTGTTTTTGTTCTTCTCTCTTTTGGCTAACGATCAAACCTTGTGGGCTGGCTGACAATACACCTGTGAGGAATGTCAGTGCTTCATAACATAGAGCCATTTTCACAGGGCACAAAACACCCAGGATTATCTGAGATGGTAAATCAATGACTTTAACCTGATTGGTGATTTAATTACAGCTAGGAAATGCTTTTTGAACTTACTCACAAATGAATAATATTATTCTCATTTTATTATTTAAAAGTCTTTTTGGTGAATTCGGTCAGAGGTGCTAAAATCCACGTGACTACCAAAGTGCAATGAATTGCTTTCAGATTTTTTTCCAACATTGATTTAAAAAGGTCAATTTCTGTATTCTCTTTAGGCAAGGAAGGGATTTTCTAGCTCAACAACAAGATACAGCCTCACAGCATTCCAGTGTTTTCTGGCACTCTCCAGATGGGACTAGCACAGACTTGTGTTAACATCAGGATAACACCTTTTCCTGCAATTAACCTTTACTATAAGAGCAGCCTGAGTGGATATTCAAGGAGAAACGTAAGAGATCCACACCTTTGGTGCATGTAGGAAAAGCAAGGTTATATTCACTTGTGACCCTATGGGGTGCCTGTATCAGAAGGTGTGTATATGTGTGTGTATGTATATATATATATATATATATATTTTGCATGAAGAAGGTCACTTCACCTATATTTTCAGGAGGTTAGAAGCCACACTTCTCTGAGTGAAAAATGAAATTAATTACAGCTCTGTGATTCCTGACCAGCAGTCAGTTCTAGCAGTATCACATCACGCCCTCAATATGCCTCAGAAATAACTGTAAAGTTTTGCACCTCATGTTTTTGGGGTTTTCTTCTTGAAAAAACCCAAACATTAAAAAGTGAATAATTACAGAAAGTTCTCACTTTATACTGGTAAAAATCATGATAATTTGGTGTATAACGGGACAGTGATTTCAGTGACTGTCGTCTCAGTCCTGCTATGTGAAATTGTTTAGTGTTAAGACATTTTAAAAAGCCTACCTTCAATGCAGAAAATATAAAGTCAAAAATGCAGCCATAGTACCTCAAATGACGCAAACAGATTGAGTGTACACACTTGAACATGTCACCCAGGAAACACTGGTGTTTATAATACAATTCAGAAGTTTATACTCGTTTAATCACACGTATGTTTGAAAATGAGCAAGATTGCAAGAGGCAGCTTGCATGTTTAACCATCACAAAGCCCACTAAGCCTGGAATAATTCACTTAAAAGTGTGGGTATTTAAAGTCTCTCTTTTTCTTCCATAAATAACTGGTTGGAATTCAATCCTAAGCTCTCCATGACCCCTAATAGCTCCAAAGGCCAGCTACAGATGGTGCCCCTTGACTTGCTTACACATGAGAGAGTCAGAGGTCGACTTGTATAAACTGCTGGCACATTTAGATGCCCCCTGGGACTCCAATTTGTTGTGTGCCAGTTTATCTTAATGATTTAAATTATTGCAAAGTTCTACACTTGAATACCAAGGCACCAGCCCTCAGGTCCATCTTTACAGTCAGGGCTGTGCTGCTGTCAGCTTGCTGAGTGCTACTGCAAACTGATCTACCTGAAATTTAGTTAATTCTTCACTGAACTTCAGCCATGTTTTCTGGGTTTTAAACTTGCAAGCTTGTTATTAAAATCTACTAGGTTAAAAAAGAATAGCAACTCTTCAAATTTTACTGGAAGGGGAAAAAAAGGACTAAAATTTTTATTTTAGATATGTGTCTTTTTCATTCATGGTTACTCTTCAGATAAAAATGATCATGAGGAGACTAAAACAACAATTGTCTTCTAGTCTGGCAATCAGGAATGGTTTTGATTCATTGCTTATTTACCTCTGTCATTGATTTTCTACTCCCTAGTGAGCAAATATCTGGCAACTCCTAAATTTAAGCAAGGTAACAAAAAGAACAATGAAGATTTCCATTTAACAATGCAATAGATTCCTCTGGTTTGTCAGAAAATAATCTTGCTTTTTCAGACAAAACAAAATTCATATTCACGCAGCTGCTTCTCAACACTACCCCCATCTTTATGTCGAAACCCTGCTGTCAGCTGAGCCTTTAGAAAAGCCCCCAAACACTGCCCAGACAAAACAGCACTCACAAACAAGTTTTCTGGGCAGCCCAGACTTGGGTACACCCTAAAATAACTCCAGGGTTTGATTGCACCCAAGAGGTGCCAGCAGAACCAACCAGCCCAGCACAGGTATCGATCAGGGCTACGCTCACTCCACCTCCCTCTACGCTTCCTTTCTCAGAGCAGGATTTTCAGGGCATCAAAAATGCAAATATAAAATCAAAAATGCAGCAGAAACATGGGGCTAGCACACAGGAAAGCAAAGTGGAATTAGAAAAAAAAAATGCAACTAGGAAGTCAAGACTTTGAAAGCAAAGTATCATTGTACCAACGTCCTCTTCTTGAGTAGCACCATTAATACTCTGGCAGGATCATGTCCCTGCCTGCTGTGTTGGCAAGAAACCAAGCATTAAGGAGCAGTTGATTTCCAATACTACACTTCCCTTCATTCTTTGATTTCCTTTCTATACTTCCAAATGGAAACACCCCCAATGAGGCTAAAGAACAGATGTGGCCCAAGAGCCCTGAGAAAACCCGGGGAGAACGGCAAGCGCACGTCTGCAAGAGAACGAGACGAGACAAGCAAGAGAAACCAGAAATATTAAACATTTGTTTCATTCCAAGTAACACAATTTCCTTCAGGAGCAATGTCCTTAATGCATTCCAAAGTGCCATTCGGATCACTACCAGTCAGACTGATTTAGAATAATGAAAATCACTGCTGTGCCCCTGATTATTGTACCCATTTGCATGCATGTGGAACCAAAACTGAGCTACTTTTCTGTTTGTTTTGGTCAGGGCTGCAGCTTTTCACTGAAATAATTATACTGTACTGCTACTTCACATAATTCCCCTCCAGGTATAAGCTGGAGAGATAATGTTATTACTCGGGAATAACACTTAGAAGAACTGTACACTCAGGAGGGAAGAGCTGCTTCAACTGTGATGAAATAGATAAATTGGCACTTCTCCGGGTGCAATCAAGAGATATGAGACTAAGTCTGCATCTATTACCATGGCATCAAAATGCTGTGATATCATCCTTGTAGCAGCCCTCTGATGTAACCCTATCTCTAGATTACAGAGAGAAAGCCAAAATCAAACCTCAAAAGGCAAACACTGCAGCAGGATTTAAGAAGCTGGAATAAGACTTAAGTGGAATTTACATACTTGAATCTCAGGGTGCAAAATTAAAAACCCTGTCTGAAGGAAGAAAAACCAAACCCAAACATACTCACAAATAAAAAAGAACCCAACAGTAACTAGGTCCATTAACCAAATAGTGAAGAACCCCTGTTACTGTCCAAATGTTTGCTGCAAGGTTCTCTGGGCCTGGAGAACAGTTGTGCATCAAGTTTGGGGATTTTTCTTGGTGCTGAACAGACGGTGCTCATTCCCAACCCTATGTGTTGTGATCCACAGCCTGGGTTTCCTATGCACGTTGCTGCTTTCTCCAAGAAAAGAAGCTTTGAGGGATTTTTTTGGCTTGCCATGATCCAATCCCAGCAACTGTGGCACCTGCTTGAGCTCCTCAGCAACACCCCACACTATAGTATGCCAGCCCTTTAAGCTACTTGGTTTCTGAGCAACAGGGCCAATTTATCTAGACATGAAGATATAAAAATCAAGCAGGAAAACTCAAGCTTTATAAACTACTTAAGAAAGCTAGAACAAAATACAGGGAATTAATTTATTAAAATACAGGCAATTAATTTATTGCAGTGAAATGAAAGGTCAGCTTGCTTCACTTTCAGGGGGAAAAAAAAGCATTAGGAAAAATAAAAATCCACATTTCGCACTGTGAACAACCAAAATGACAAAGGAAAAGAGAAAGGCAACCGTAACATGTTCATGGTGACAGCTCTCACTCCAAAGACTGTGTCCTCAACCCACATCCCGTTTGAAATGGGGGGCACTGCAGTTTTTCTGCCCATCTACAGGGGAAAGCACGCAATCACCACAGCTTTTGGAGAGAGGAGCGTGCCTCTGATGCCTGGGTGTTAACCCTAGCTGGGCAAAAAGGCTGTGACTTGCAAAGCACTGCCAGGCCCCCTCTCTCCAGCGGGAATCCTGACTTCCCTGGCTTGGAATCCAGCACTTCCCAAGAAAGCACACGTAGGACTTGAGTCTCTCCTTCAGGTACCAGCTGCATAAAAGCCCTTCTCTGCAGTGACTCATTTTTGTTGCTCCAGCTTAGCCTCTTTGAGGATTTAAGTCTCCATGACCTTGCCCAGGTCACACTCTACTTTCCCGCATAGCGAGAAGGAAAGGCTGACACCATAGTAACCCAAATCTCAGCCTGAAACCATGGTAACAGGATCATCTTGCTTCAGGCACGCTACCGGAGGTACCCAGCACAATTTCAAAATATTCAAATTGAAATAAACTGCTTTCGAGCAAATCAATTTCCTGACCCCGATTCCTTCACATTATTCCAGTGGAGAATTTCCAAGTGGACTGGAGCTCCCATCTGAACCTTTAAGAGAACATGCCTGTGATTTATCTTGATGCATCAAAAAATGGGTGGTTAGAAAATTCTATCCTGAAATTGCCTTGAAACAGTGGTACAGAAAGACAGAAGGGTCTCCATCTGTTCACCTGTGGATATTCTTAAAAGCCTTTCCTTTGAGTTTCTCCTTTAATATAGAAAAATGCTTTAGAAAGTACGCCTGGTTGTGCAGTCTTACCAAAATAGAGAAAAAATAGGGGGAAAAAGCCTTTTTGAACTGACCAGCTCCTTTCATTTTCATCAATCTTAAGGTTATTTACAGCCCTAATAAGTGCAAGGTTGCTGCTTTCAGTTTCATTAATCTTAAGCTTATTTGTAGAAATAACAAGCCCAAGATTTTCTGACAGAAATGTGATTTCCATGTGATGTTTTTCCTTTAAGCAACCACTAAAATGCAATTAAGAAAGAGAGAAAACGTAGCCCTACTCTTGAAGCTTTCCTGCAGGCTATCACCAAATTTATGACCCTTACGCCTCCAGTTTGTCTGGCACGAATAAAACAAGGTGGGGATCACAGTTTGTTGTGTCTCACAGAACCCAAAAGACACCACGTCCAGGTTCCCTCAGGGAAAGGTGCAGTGAGATGTGCGCGCAGCAGAAAAGAAGCAAATGGGATGGAGAGAACACCACTGGGCAGGACTGAGGCGATGCCATCTATTCAGAGGGAGAGATGTCTTGGGGTGACTTTATGATGTGTATCCCCTATCGCTACTCTGTGCCCACCAATCTTTTCTGTGCCTTTAAACTGAGCCTGAGAGGGACAGAAAAAAAACCCACAACTTTTCAAAGCAGTTGTTTCAAGGACACCGAGATACGCTCCTCGGCTTCTGCGGTACCCTTGGGTTTTTTTTTTCAGCCAACTTCTTTTTCGGCTCTTCTTTTTCCCGGCGGGAGATGGAGAGTTGAACTTTGTTTTCCTAGGATTTTGTGGTTTTTTTCTCTTCTTCTTCTCTTCTGGGCTGTTTCAACAACATCTGAACACATCGGGAGAATTTTTTCCCGGAGGCCCGGTGGGGGTGGGCCCTCATCGACTCCGAGGAGGAGAGAGACCCCACCTACAGAAGGACTCTGACATCTTCCCAGGTTTTCTCTCCACAGAGAGAGATCTCATTATTTAGCATTATTATTCCCTTCCTGTGTGTTTGTTAAATAAATACCTTTTATCTCTTTCACTTTCCTTTGAGGAATTTTTTTTCCCGAACCTGAGGGGGAGGGGTGGTTGCAACCTGACTTCAATCAGAGGATATTTTCCTCCAAATTTGTCCAAACTAGGACAAGAGATCATTTGTAAGAACTCAAGGAGATTATTAAATACAAAGGAAGAAACTTTTTAATACAGAAAACATTTCTACATAGGATACAATGAGAGATCCCACTAAGTTGATGCCAGATTGTTTCAGAAGGTATTTTACTGCCTGACACCCACTGAATTCTTATGGAACAGGCTGCCTGTAGGTGATATAATCATATCTGGTACAGGTTTTTAAGCCAAAGAGTTTCTTTCAGAAAACAATTTTAAAAAAAACCTAATTTAACTGTCAATATTTTATTATCTACATAAATGTCAAATCCTTTAGCTAACATTACTATATTGTTGCCGTGAGTCTACTGACATGCTGTAACACATGTTAATTGTGCATTGCATCATACTTCACCTAATTAATTACGGCCTTTCTCCTTGATGAATGTCCTTGGTTTGTTATATTGTTAGGAAGGGTAAACAAGAGCACACCACTTAACTTTATACCATTAATTTAAGAAGTATTTCCTCCACTCTTCATCTTTTTTTATGCTAAACAGCTCTAATGCACACAGCCATATGCAGAACCTAAATTAAATGCACAGAATATTCATCTGTGAAAACCAATTTGTGTGCAGAATGCCCATTATATAGAAGCAGAAAAAGATAACTTCAAATCAAGTCCATTTTTGAGTCCAGAACTGTGATTTGCCTGTGCAGCTCCTCAATGGCCAAAATACCTGAAAAGCAAAACTTGCTTAAGCCTGTTATTTGGGGATTTGGGTCAGATACACCGGGTCAGAAATAAGTAAATGAAAGAAAAGCTAATTTTATTTTTTTCTAACCCTATTTCCTGTTTGTCTGAAAAGCACATGAAGCAGCCAGCCAGCCAGCCAGCCAATGACATTAAAAAAAATCATTAGACTGAAGCCAACAGTAATATTATCATCTGATTAACAACAGCCACCAAAACATCATTAATCCAATAAGGCAATGGAAGACCTTATTCCCCTCATAGATTTCTCCGCTTCTATACAAAAAAGCAAAATGAGGAAGTGCACCTTCAGCTGCACAGTCCGTGCTGATGAGCTGGGGTAAGCCCGGATTGTGCCCTTTGGAAATGCACGTGCCTGGAGAGACACACCCCAAAACCATGGCTAAAATACACCTCGAGCTGCCCCTGCCCAGCTGCAGCTGAACCTGCAGAGAGTCTCTCTGCCAAGGAAGCCGCTGCTGTGGAGAGCATAAGGGGGCTCTCCTCAGTCCAAAGATGCTTCCCAAAAATATTTCGTCTTCTCAGCACGACACATTTGTCCCCATTCCAAGGCCTGCTGCAATTCAACTGCTTTTAACAGACCTGCCAGCAGTTCTCCAGTCAACAGCAGGAAATTATTAGGGCTATTTTATTCATCGTGTGCTGCACGCTGCAGCCCACGCCGCCTGCTCCCTGATGGTGTCCCGGGGAGCTCAGCCCATTAACTCACCCTGCTCCCACTTTCTCTGGCACCAAGGTGCCTCAATAGTGCATGAATACGTTGTGCCCCATATTTACACAACTATTAGTGGCTAAAAACCTCCCCTCTCTTCAGCTGGAATGACATTATACTCATTTGAGCTCTTTTTGTATCAAATTTATTTGCAGGTAAACACAAAACAAACAGGATGATTCTCTGGCAAACAAGGTGTTTGGAGCAGCAATGAATAGAAATTGCATTCTGACAGGTTAGCTCTTCTGCTTAAGTTCTGAAGCTGCTATTATGGTTGGGAAAACATTTATGCAAACTGCTCAGAAATTTGCCTTGGTCTACTGCCCATCCAATATCTTATTTCTCTGATGGAGTCTCATTTCAATGTAATCATATTCCCAGTAAAAATTGAATAGTGCAGGAATGGGAGATTCAACACAAGTTATTCAGTTTAAAATACATGAAAGACTATTAAACCTGGCCATAGGGTTTTCAGGAGGGGGAAGGGAATGTTTACTCAACTATATTTTAAATATATTTTATGTGAAATTTTAATTTTATAGTAAATATCCCTGCTGATCCCTTTGCCACTTCGTTCTGTAGTAAACATCATCTGGTGCAAACATAAGGCTTATTTCAAATCCTAAAAGGTAATTAAAGCTGAGACAGTCCAGAAAAAAAAAAAAAAAAGATCACCAGTGGTTGTTCTGTGCCTAAGGGAAGATTTAATTAAAAGTCACAGGAGAATAATCTGTAAGAAACAAAAATGAGATGGCTGCTGTTAATTTGCCTGGGTCTCAGGCAGATAAACAGTAAATATGCAACGACTAAAGTTGCTGTGGATTTGTTGTTCATTTTAACACTTGATGGCAAAGCTCTTCCCTCGTGTCCTGTGTCCTGAGCACTCCTTGGCCCTGCCAAACCTCCGCTCTCCCGATGCTGGGGCTGCAAATTCCACCACGGAAACTGCAGCACCTGCTGAGCCTGGGCTCCAGTGTTAGGCACTGTCACCAGACAGTTATTCCTCTGGCATGAGGGGGGATCCCAGCTCTCCAGTTCCTCTGGTGTGAGGAAGGATCCCAGCTCTCCAGTTCCTCTGGCATGAGGGGGGATCCCAGCTCTCCAGTTCCTCTGGTGTGAGGAAGGATCCCAGCTCTCCAGTTCCTCTGGCATGAGGTGGGATCCCAGCTCTCCAGTTCCTCTGGTGTGAGGAAGGATCCCAGCTCTCCAGTTCCTCTGGCATGAGGGGGGATCCCAGCTCTCCAGTTCCTCTGGTGTGAGGAAGGATCCCAGCTCTCCAGTTCCTCTGGCATGAGGGGGGATCCCAGCTCTCCAGTTCCTCTGGCGTGAGGAGGGATCCCAGCTCACCAGCCACAAGCACCTAAAGCAGTCCAGGTAAGGAAATCCCTTTTCCTCAGGAGAAACTGCCTGCTCCAGCTATTGGACACAGTCCTGGGCTCTCAAATTGCCTCACAGAAAACCAGCAGAACACAGCATTTCTTTGCTCTTTTTCCAAAGAGCAAAAGGAAGTGAGAGGATTCCCCCTCGCTGCTGTCTCCAGCTTTGGTAAGGAATTCATCAGGCTGCTGCAGTTTGGGATTCTGTGGCTCCAGCAGGTCCCCACTGAGTATGACAATGTGTAGGCGCTAAAAAGCTAGAATCAGAGAAATTCTTCAGCCTTTTCTCAATATTCTGTGAGCAGACTGTCTTTCCTATATAAACAATTTTAAACAAGGTCACAGTTCCATAAACTTCTTGCACCCGCAAGCTGTTTTGCAAGATTGTTATAGCTTCTACTTCGTAAATATTATGGAATCGGTCTCTTAAGACTTGGCCAATCCTCTCAAGGGGTGGATGGCCGAGGAACCAATTACCTATTGCCACTCAACACACTTTTTGTGATCTATCCTATATAGTAGTCAAAAAATTATTAAAGAAAAGCTTCGGCTTCCACTGTTCATGAGCCTGGACTCTGTGGCGTTTTCTTTATGCGCCTCGGACGTAACAGCGACAACAGTGCTGTGGGCTGGAGAAAGGGGACAGCCCCCCCTGCTCCACACCCTGAGCACAGGAGGATCCAGTTTTAACACCGTGCACCCGACTGCCCGCCACAGCCATCAACCACAGCAATAAATGGCTGTTGCCCTTTCTGCTCCTGGCCTTCAAGAGCCCTGCCAAACGTTACATCAAGAAACCTGGGACCTCCCCTTGTTTTGGGGAGAAGGAAGGGTAGTGTACTCTGTGCATACAGAATTCCCAAAGCGACATTCATCTGCTAATTAGATGAGTAACTGCCACAGGTTTAACTTCTTTCTTGCAAATTTCATCACAGGTCAAAAGTGACTATTTGTATTTGCTCACGAATCTTTCCCCAGCTTCATGGTAACCGATGGACATCACAGGTAAAATCTAGTAAAACAACCACTTTGTCAAATTAATTTTTGGTTCTTTTCTGCATCCATGACAAAGAAAATCACATGTATTTGGAGTTTTCTTCTTGTCACTCAAGAAAGAAATCTCTACTCCCACTTACCTAAATCCCCAGTAATTGTGAGTTTCAACTCCACTTATAATGCAGACATTTCCATGAAAAATGAGCAGCAAATCAGTTCTTCCTACGGTGCACATTGAATTGTGCTATTATCCTGCACACAGCAGGTGCCAATTTTTGAAAAATCATGAAGTGTCATAATTATAAGCAGAATTACTTGTTAAAATTTAAGAAGCAGATAAACAGCAAACAGGAACATTGATTACCCAACAAATGTTGAAAAAAGGAAAAATGTCTGTGTCTGATGAGGGCCAGTATCATGTTTTTTGTTCTGTGGGCAAGATGTATCTCTTCAAAAAGTTATTGTTTGGTTTGGAACATTTTCAAAGATTATTATTTCAAGTGTTTCTTAAGTTACCAACACAAGCATTTTTCCTCTGAAACATTTACAGATACTATAATTAACCACTGTGGCATTGAAAGACAAGGAAGCTGCATTCATTTGCACTTCCTGGTAGCTGTGTTTCGAGAAACCTGAAAGGGCAGGATGAGGGCCGTGTCTGAACAGTCAGAACAGACTCTGCCCTGTTTTTCTGTCTGGTTGGCCATGGTTCTTGCCCACCAGCCAGAATGGCTTTCCACATGGAAAGCTCTGATCTGTTTGGTGCAGAACCGACAGAGCCTTTGGAAAATGTTGAGAATAGGGCCGGTGTGAATGAATTAAAAGCCTTGTTCCTGCTTCTTGTCTGCTGTAATCACTGTCCAGCTCATGGAACTACAAACTGCATGCTGAGGCCCAGGGTTTGAAGAAATTATCGGTTTGAAGAAATACCATAACTGGTGATTACAACTTTTAAAAAAATGAAATGAAATTTTAGTTTTGGAAAGGAGGCTCATAAATTTGATGCGTGGGAACACAGTCAGAATGGAAAGTTTTTTCCTGTCTTTCTCAGCAACATTAGCAAATCATGCCCCCAGTATTGTTATCCATCACCACCTGCTAGAAATAAGTGAACACAAGTTCGTATCAGCAGAATCATCCCACTTTGCACCTGCCCTACAACAGTGGCCACAAACCTCATCCCCTAACCTGCCTCCTCCTCCTGCAGAGCTCCCACTTCATCCTCCAGCTTGAAAGGGAGGCCCCAGCCTGGCAATAAAGTCTCAGTCCCTGTGCAAACACAGGTGAATTTCCTGAAGTCCCCTATATCCCTCTCAGGCACATGATTGCATGCAGGCACGTTAATATTGCCACTGCAGCCTCCAGCAGTGCTGTGATGCCCAAGTTATTGCTGTACCTTGCTCCCCAACCTCGCTGCCTTTGCCTGCAGTCCCCTCCTATAACCAGGTCCTTCCTCTCGTTTTCTTGGCCCCACTCCTCCTCCGAGAAAGACAACATTGCTTCTCTACAGATTTCAGTCTCAGCTCACTTCTGTCCAGAACAGACTGCTGTGATGAAGTCAGTGCCCTCCCCTTCCATCATTTTAATTTTATGAGATCCTGCTTTCTACCTGAAAACTTCATTAGCCTCAAATTCCACTGCATTTTGTGCCACTTAGCTTTATTCTCTTTCTATTGTTTAGAGGTGGTGTCCATGCAGTCTACATCCCTGTTTCCAAAATAGTGCATTTCCCTCATATTAACATCAGGAGCTAGAAAACAACATTGCTGCAAAAATCGTACTGAATTTGAGACTCTGAAACTCATACTCACCCACTGCTCTACTTTATGAATTCACTGCACATGCCAGAAACTGCTACTGCAACCCTCGGACAATTACCAGAGCTAAGTGATGCAAAGGTAATTTTGGCACAATTTATCTCCATCAGGTTAATGCAGGAGGTGGCACAGTGTCACACACCCGAGCGTCACATGTGAAATGACACATGACTCAATGGCATTTTTTCCTCCTACACAGGAAACATCTAAATATCTGTATAAGGGCCCCAGATAGCGAAATGGGCAAAAGAAGGAAAAGAGTATAAATCCTCTATGGAATGTAAGCATCCTCTCTGCAAGGAAACATGATATTTACTGGAATAGATTTGAAGATAAATTGGAGCCAAACACAAGATTTACAGACACAGAAAACAAAATGTATAGGGGAGCAGATTGGCAGTTCCCTCCCCTGCCTTCGCCACTGGTTGTTGGGGCTTTCCGGGAACTCTGGAAGAACTTCCTTTGGGATGCACACCCCCTCCTGTGTTCTTCATTACAGACTGAACAAGTCTTCCCAATATCTGTAAGGAAACTGTTTTAATTCTCTAGCACACTGTAAAAGAACTCTAAAGGACAAACACCACCTGAGCTAAGACAGCCCAGCTTAAAACAGTTTTTCAAACACCGGTTTGGATCATTTTTGTGCAGTCAAGTTTGAATAATTCTTCAAGAACCGCGAAGAACTGGAGGAACTATTTAAATATAATAATCATATCAACATTTTAAATGGCTGACCATACATTTAGCACACACAGAAACTCTAAAGCTGCACTCCCCTGTACAGGTGCATGTCAGCCAGTTCCCTGCTGGTCTGGGAGATGGATCCCTGGTATTGGGTAAGGAACACACATCCCAGGAGTGCGCTGCTCAGCTGTCTGTGAACGGGTGCCCCAGAGCTGCAGCTCCCCACAGGAATGGCAGGGGAGGCAGGGCAGGGTCCCCCATGCCCAGCACGGGCACTCTCAGTCCCCTCCTGTTTAAAACTGAGCTCAAGGGTTGGGGTGGGCTGGCCAAGCACCCACCCAGCTGTGGGTCAGTGCTCTGTCCCCCCATGGGACAGAGGAAGGAGTGGGAAGAACTGGAGAGAAAGAACTCCCTGGCTGGAGCAAAGACAGAGCAATCACTCACCAGTGACTGTCACAGTCAAAACACCCTCACCTGGCAGGATTTGACTTCATTTTTTGCCAATTAACTTTAATTATCTCTACCCCTTCTTATCACCACAGGTTACACTCAGTCCCCAAGTGCATCCTTTCCTCTCTCATGCACACATGCCATTATTTCACAGTTTATATTTTCCTGAAAAGCAAAGAAAAAGACAGCTTTCCACTGTTTCACAGTAATATCAATTTTTCTATGTGACTGTGAGGTTTTTTTTTCACCTACTGGTAGCCTGATAGGAATGGGAGAAGGATCTTCAAGCAAAGCACTTTTAAAAATAAAGAGACAGATTACTCATATCTTTATAGACAGTTCATAATGAATACACAAAGGAGGAGAATCTGACAGACGCGTTGAACACACTCCTGAAAACTGGAAAGACAGAGGAGAAAGAAGGCTTCTGGTCTACTAGAGCTGATACTTTAATTAAGCAATTATAACTATTAAACATTGCCAAAGCTCCAGGCCTAGTTGAATTACAACTGAGAAATCAGTAGAAAAATGGTAAGGGGAAAAGGAAAGCCTTCAGCAGGATTTGTGATAACTCACGAAGGAAGGGAGGGAGTATTTGAGAACTAGAGTAGCAGTTAATATAATTCTTTTTACTTTAAACGGCTCCCAGACCATATAAAGCCCAAGCTTCTTATCCTGCACTCAGTTATGCAGAAGACAGAAAATTATTAAGCCAGATTTAGAAATGCCTGGTTTAGAAGACCACGACAGAAGGCTGAATACGGAGAAAAAGGAGGTCGTGGCAGACAACCTGAATTCCTTTCATATGTTACTTACCTGGAGACAATCCCAATGTAATGGGCAATTTATCTGGAACTCAGAAAAGCATTTGGTAGCACAGCACAGAGCAGATTGATTTGAAAAGGTGGTGAACATGCTTGCAAAGGACTGACAAAACAAATTCCAGTGGATTCAAAGACACATAGCAGGCCAGCTGTGGAGCGCACAGAGAGAATTGGAGCTCCTGGGAGTTTACAAGTTTAGATTATTTTCTGGAGTCCTGACCTTGGCATGTTACGTTCAAAATTGTTACATTTGCTGATGGCACACAATTTCTGAGGCAACAGAAACAGGAGAGAAGGAGCAAACAATTTCAGAGTGACCTGGATAATTTAGGTTCATTGCCTTATCCATGGCACACATGCCATGAGCAGGCACCTCAGGTAATTCCACAGTGCTGGAAAGCGACCACACAGAAAACATGCCAGTGGGAAACACTGGAATGTGTTGTGCTTGACACAAAGGATCCTCTTCTAATTCATTACAGAGAAAAAATAAACAAATTGTGGGGTACCCATAGTGAAAAGTATATAGAAGAGGAAATGGTTCTAGAAATGCACAGTGGGACGTCTTTTAAGAGGGTTATAACCAAGAAAGTTTTTGACTGATTTCACTGCTTCAATAGTGGCTGATAAATCTCTAAAACTAAAATACAATTTAGATTAAATGTTGATTTTTTCAGACATCAAAGATTTGGGAATTCTGTCCAGAAGAGAGACAATCTCTGGATTCAAAATTGTAACCACTTACTACTTCTGTACAGTGGATGAATATCAAAACTATGAAATTACATGTCACTGAATTCTTATTTTCTTAAAATGTCTCATTTTGGGATTGATTCTACACTTAGCTATAATTTTAGGAAAAGAATTTTGTTTCATCCACATTATCCAGGGACAAGATGAGAGAGAAATGAGAGAATATAGTAGATTCAAATCTTTGGCACCATAACTTACGGGAAATTAAAGAGTTATAGAGGAGGTGATTTCTTGGGATTACTGAAGAGAAAGCAAAAAATTGATGTAAAAAAACTGTCTGTGACTGGAACTAATACAAGGAAAAAATAGCAGCTTTTCTATTGTAGTATAATACATGGAATACCCATCTTTTAAATGGATCCAGCGTGAGAATAAATCAGGAATAGTGAATTAAGATGATGCTGAGTGTGTGGGTGGAGGAGTAAAAAGGTTGGGTTTGGGGATTAAAAAAATTGGAAGTATATAAAGTAATCTGTTTCTCTGAGAGAAGAGGCAAGTTTTGGTGACTCTGTAGTTTTGTCTATTCCTATAAAGATATTACTGCTTGTTTCTAACTTCTGTGTGGCAAGACAAAAGGATTTCCTGCCCAAGTACCTCAGGAAACAGTCAGTGAGCTGATCTGAACAGCCTCAGACACCGCCTCTGACCAGGAATTGAGGAATTCCTTGCTTCTAGGAAAAGGCTCCAGTCAAACACATCTTATGGGATGTTTAGAATTTGTGTATGTGTGATTCTGCTGATTTAACTGGTTTTTATGTCCTCACCTTCACTTGTAAAGCTTAAAGTGATAATTCTGGCAAAGCTGTTGCCTAATGACTTTCAAATATACTTAAAAACATATTTTGATATAAACTGTATTGCCAAAGTCAAATATATATCAGCTAAGTGAAATTAACCTTCAAGTGATACTTGAATAACAGTAAACCACAAGGGTATGTAAGAGATTAGATATACTGTAGTTTAATTATGTGACAATAATTCACCTCATTAATCTCTTAGGAAACAATAACCACAACAGTTAAATACTGTAATTAACAAACCCTATTTTAAACTTAATTTTAATTTCATAGGACTTTGCAATATTATTCAGTGCATTTATATAAAAGATAAATGAAAGAAAAAGCAAACATTAAGTTCTCTGGAGAAGACATCCCAAATGTCCTCAGCTCTTCCACCTGTGACCAGAAGGGAACAAGGCCAGCCCTACTTGGCCCTATTTCTGTCCCAATAAATGGAGACACAGTGGCTCCAATCCATGTGCAAATAATCTCAGGATCTCTCAGTTCACACTTCTGCTGGGCCCAAGCACTCTGTGGGCATTCCCAGTTCTCTCTCTATCAACATTCCTCACTCAAACAGCACTCCCTGGGAGAACTGCTGCAGATTTGGGCAGCACACTGTAGCTTTACATTGGTGATTTAATGTGCATTTAGGGGTTTTTTGCACTTTTTTCGGACTACGCAACTGTTTCCTAAATTGCATGCAGAAATAAATCTGTCTCTGTCACTGCCCTTGCCAAAAGCCTGCAATCCCCCAACCCTTCTTTAGCCCTTCCCAAGCGTCAGGAAAGCTGTGGCAGGCACGGAGAGGAGCGCGGTGATCTCCCTGGAGCAGGAGATTGCACCGTGGGCAGAGAACATTTCTCCACGGCTCTGCCATGCCACTGCCCGGGGCAGCGTGGGGGAGCTGAGGTTCTGGGTCAGGAGCGCTGGGACCCAGACAAGCAAAATGCAGGAGCAAATCCTGCAGGGAAAAAAAAATGTCTTTACAACGCGGGCACCCTGAGGGCTGCTGCCTCACGCAGGGCTTGGCCAGCAGCCACAAATATAACAGCAATAGGAAAGGAAATGGGGACAAATGGAGCGCCTCAAACCAACCAGGCACCCTCAGCATCGCCACTCAGGTGGTGGCAATATCAGAGAGAAGAGTTCTGCATGAAGCTACAGGCAAAAAGCCCTCAGCTCCATCAACAAACACTGAAACACCCACTTCTTGGGGATCTTGGATCTGTTTGCAAGATAAGGAGACTTAGCCTTTTTATTTGATGAGCTCACAGTAAGTTCATAGCCACTGCAGGTATTTTCCATGTGGGTTAAGCCAGATATCACGTAGTTTACAACTGTAAATCAAAACCTCGCTTTTAAATAGTCCTTTGTCGATTGTATCCCTCATTCAAATACAATGCAAATAGGAGGTAAAGTGTTTGTCTTGATTACTTTGATTTTAGCTTTTTAATGGGTATCACGTTTACTCCACAAAACTGTAAACTACACTCTGGTTTACTTAGCTTCTGCTTTCTGACCTCTTTTCTTTATAGCTCTCCAAGGAGAAAAGGAGATATGTTTATAAAACCAGTGAGCAATAAACAAGAAGTTCATGTTCGCATAGAGTGAAAAAATAACAGCATCGAGAAAGTCATGTTCAAATATATAAGTGCCTCAGAGAGAATAAAGCTCATTCATTTATAACATTTTTCCATGAAAACAATGTAATAAATACTGAAGTTCAAATGATGTATGAGTATCTCCTTGAAGAAGATATCCTGTACATCTGATAAACCATAAATACTATAGAATGTACCTCAGGCAGAACAAGCACAGCTTTGCATGATCCTGAAAAATATACAGCGTGTGTGAGGATGAGTTATGAAGGTGAACAAATTTAATATATCTGCTTGCCTCGTGGACACCCACAATTTGCAATTTAATCAACCAAAAGTTACGGTGTGTTCATAATTGTATTCGATTTTGAAATAAGGCAGTGCTGGTTATCTTAAGCCTAAAAAATAACCCATCTTTTCAGGCTTATGATAATTTATAAAGGAAATAGTTACAAACAAGGTGAATTAAAGCATTAGAGCGGCACTGAACAAAAGGACAGTTTATTGCAGATGGATTCTTGAACCCACAATGCATCACATTTTTATCATTGTCATCTTTTATATCTCCAGATTTATACGCAGAGAAAAACCCCAGTACTGTCACTCTGTGAGGGTGACAAGATTTTAGGGGCTTTTTCTGCAAGCTAATTTTAAGTATATCAAGACTTTCAGAATGGAAAAAACATTGATCAATCTTGAACCTCTATTTAACAAGTAGAGGCACAGGCTTTATGCCTACAGACCCAGATCCTGGCAAAATTGGATGATATCAGAACCATTATTTTATATAAAATAGTTTAAAAATCACTGAATTAGATCTAGATAGAGAAAGCTAACTTTGTATTTTAGTGGCTTAGAAACCTACTTGAAATAAAGCACAATGATCTGCTAGCTTATTTTTCAGTAAAGAATTTCGTTGTTTAGAAGAAAAATAAAGCATTTACTTCTAGAAAGATGGGGAAAGATTATACTAGAATAATGCAGCCCGGTGCACAATTTTAGAAATAAAAGACCTTGGTTCAAATCTGTACTTTAAATTAAGCAGAGGTTTAAACATGATCCTCCTATTTAATATAAAATAAAAGGAACAGCAGCAACAGGCACTTTCAGGACCTGGACCTTCACTTTCTTTGCTTTAACCACAGGCACACTTGCCCTCTTCAGGGGAGGGGAAAGAGTGCTATCAAACAGAATCCTTCATTCCAATCAAAATGTCAGCTTTCAGACTTTCTGGGTTGAAGGATGAAGAAAACATTACCTCAGGCAGATTTCTCCATGAGGGGTGACCTCCTCACAGCGCTCAGTACTGACCAGGCAGCTCCAGAGAGGATGGAGGCTGTGCCTGCACAAGGAGCCACATTCTGAAGACAAGGAGCAGCAGGTACAAGTTGCACCAGGAGAGGTTTCACCTTTACAAAAGAATTTTTTTCACAGTGAAAACAAGGAAGCTCTGAGCCAACCTCCCCATGGGTGTGGTAGAATCCCCATCACTGGAGGCTTTTCAAAGCACGGCTGCACAGGGTACTAAAAAGGCTCCTTTTCCCACAAAAGATTGGACCAGATGATCGTTCAAGGTCCCTTCCAACCTGGCTTGTTCTATGATTTTTCCCTCAGAAGTTGGGCGTTAATAGTAAGGACAACATTCTTTCAGATGCTGCAATAAAAATAATTTTTGAAAAAGTGTAACTCTGAAGTCTTCTTGCTCTATTATCAGTGAAAGCTTGAAAAAAAAAAAAACACTCACCACTATAACATAAAACCTTCTAATTCCTCCCCAAAAGACAGTCACATAACAAGATCTCTAATAAAAAAGGAAAAGATTAATTGGAGAGCTGCCTTGAGAGAGCAAATGTTCCAGACCTGACAGTTTTATAATGTAAGTAATTAGGGCGACATTATGAGTTATGTTATCAGAGCCAGCAGCATGATCAGCAATTGTTTGTATTTCAGGGTCTATTCAGGAGTACAGGACACAGAAAGGAGAGCACCAAAAGCAGATGAAACAGGCGTTGATGGAGCAGAGCTGACTCCTCAGCTGAATGCTGTTCTCACCCTGTCAGTGCCTTCCATGCATTGATCTTCATTAAAAGAAATTTAATATTCAATAAAAAGAAAAACAACTGATTTAGAAGTTAACTCAGAACAGGCTCCTGCAGTTGTCAGCTCCTTGTGTGAAGTGAAAATTAAAGATGAGCGCGGCAGTGAAGGGGTGGGGAATGAACCCAAACTCTTCTCATTTCCACATCTGAACCTGAGCCACCTTTCTGCTGCTTTCCTTGAGTGATCTTGATTCAGTGGGGGAATGAATGTGGGTGCCTCTCTTGGCACATGGCTTCACAACAGTTGAAGAGCAACAAAAGCCTAAACTCCCCAAATTGAGAAAGGAGCACCCCCGAACTGATAATGCTAAAGGTAAAGGTTAAACAGCAACAAAGGGAACAAACAAAGCTTGAAAAGAAATACCTGAGAAACATGAAAATTTGTAACAAACGGGAGAGAGAGGAGGGTGACAGATGATGTGTGGGATATCTGACTTGATTTCTGCTAGAAGTGACCCCAACAGCACGAAAACCCCCACCTAAGCAGGAGGAATCCTAAAGTCGGGTGCTGTGCTGGACCCCCCAACAAGGACAGGGAGAGGGGTGACGGCAAAACGGGGCACACAGGAAAGGGGAAAACAGAAGCTTTCAGGGGTTGGTTATAGGAGTGTTTAGAAATTTATAGTTACATATTAATATTTCACAAATGTCAGCTACTGTGGCTTATCTACAGAATGGCTGATTCTTTCTGATTGCCAGTTAATTACATGCCATTCAATAAATCAATAAACTGCTTTGATCGTGATTTGATTTAAAGAATACGATTTGAAGTTTTCCTCTATTGCAGTTGTTTACTCTTCACGTCATCTGCTTATTTAGCTTTCTTTTCTTCTTATTTCTGTACCTGTTTGAGACTAAAACTGGTACCATATGTTCAAAGAAATTAACTTCAACTGAAATGAGGTTTCTGTAATCAGTTGTATTTTGGGCTTTGTCAAATGAAAACTTGGCAAACATCATGGAAAGGACCAGAGATACAGTAAAACATGTATCAAACCAAAAATTACAAATATTACACATCTTCCACCACACAAAATAAATATCATATGTCTGAAAACTGATGGCGACTCATGAGAAGTTTCTGCACTCTGATCTGGAGTGGTACAGAGGTCGATCCTTGACTTCTACTAAAACCATAGAAGGGAACATTCAAGTGGATTTTTTTATACCAGGTACACAAATTTTTTTAAATCAAAATATTGTAAAGTGACTTTTGCTTTCAGAGGATCAGCTCCTAAACAGCTGCTCCATTCCTTACCTTACAGATGGAAAAAATACCAAGGTAATAAACATCACAACAAAAATATAGCCTTGTTTTACAGTCCAACGAAAGGCTCCAAATAAGTGAAACAAAGTAAAAAATGTAGCAAAGGTTCATCTCAAAGGAGTACTACTGTAACCACTGAATAATTACAAGCAGCAATGCTTATTATTATGCAAAGAAGCCAGATCTGGTTTGCTACCACAGCAGCACAAAGGATAAAAAGTCAAGGAAGCAGTGCACATTAGAACATATCACCCACGAAAATTCTCTGCTTGTTTCAGAGAAGATCTTTACTCTGGAGGCACAGAGTGCAGAGCTTCTTGCCGAGAATAAAGTAAAAGTCTTTAATTTCTATTTCCAGTGATGCATTGTGCCTTCGGAGCTCATTAAATTGAAAAAGTACAAAGGTTTCAGTTTACAGAACTTTTGTCAAAATGATTACAGAAGTTGTCATGGAACAATTTCCAAAACAAACTGTGTTATTTTGCTTTTATGGCCCCCTTGACATTTTTAGTTCTTTAGAGGTGGTATAAGTTTCTATTTTCACAAGAGTGGCAGTGGTTTCTCTGATAAACAGCAAAAGTTTAAAAAAGTCACAGGCAACTGTGAGTGTATCGAAAAGACAACATTTTTAAGCACTTTGTGTTTGTATGTGTAGGTGAATATGTGTACAGGAGGAAGAATTGGAGCCACAGAGTGAAGAAAAGATTTTTTCAGGTGTTTTCAAGGTACTGCTCCTCACATAAGGAATTACTGACAAATTCATTTTTCCTCTGTGTTCGCATCTTTACAGACACATGTGAGCAAATGACAGAATAAAAACTGTAGAGGGGTGTGCTGGCAGGAGCCACACAAAAGAAAAGGTGAACTGTTAACTAAAACCTTCAGAAACACAATGACTCATTCTAGCAGGACATGAAGAAACATGGCACATCTGAAAAATCACAGCTCTGCTTCAAGAATGTACAATTAGCAGTTTAAAGAACGAGATGAACTACTTGCCATTGGGTCATTTTTTAAAAACAGTGTTCAATCAAGACATTCTAGATGGAGGGGGAGCTAAGGATTGGCTATAAACGGGGTGTTCTCTGCATGACAATAATGGAAAAAGGGAATGTTTAATAAAGTGCAGTTGTAGTTGTCTCAGAGCAACTTTGTGAATAGCTGAGCAGATCCCCTCAGCTGCTCCAAGTGTAGTTACACATTAATAGTCAGTGCATCTATCAAAACTACTACCTGCACTACAAATGTGTAGCCTGTCAGACAAGGGACTCTCAGGGGATGCACATCCTGCTGGGCTGCTGAGATGAGTTATTCACTGTCTCTGTAACTTGAAAGAAACAAAAAAAAAGAGAACTTGGAAATTTTATCATACTGAGAGTGTCAGCACCAGACCTGAGAGATGTGGTTCTCAAATTAGCCTCTTAAAACAGAAGCTGAGGAGATTTAATTTCCCTGGACAGGTCACTCACATTATTTTCCCAGTCTGCCTCATTCATCTTCCAGCCTCAGAAAGATGAGTAGACTGAAATAGTTTTCAGTTTCCACACAATTGCACTTTCTTTCCTATTTAGACTTGCTTTCACTTACAATTCAGAGAACCACAGGATGATGTCACTTGGATGGGACCTCTGGCAGTCACCCAGTCCAATCTGCTTCGTGGTACTCCACCCAGAGCAGGCTGCCCAGGAATAGTCTGGTCTAGTTTCAAGAATTTGAGTTCCTCCGATACCTGACATTCCTTCTCTCCACCCACACACATACAATCTGTTCCGTTTTCAGGATAAAAATGTTATACAGACAGATAGATACAGATATATATGTGTATATATATATATACACACACACACACATATGTACATGGAATTTCACACGTTCTGGCTCCTGTCCTTGGACCACCAACGTGCCTGGCACTAAAATCACAGGAGCACCAGGAAGTCCCCCCAGTACAAATGCAAGATTTCCACAAGTTTGTACCATGCCCCACCGACCCACAGGTTGCCACACCTTTAATAATCACTGCTACTCCTCTGGATGCAAAGGCACAAGAAGCAGGGCTGCACCGTGCCACGTTCAAAATCTCCAGGTGGGCACGTGAGGATCTGTCTGCAGCCAAGCTGTGGTAGCTAAACAGCCAGTACCAGCCGCTTTCCACTGATGGAATCCCAAATCCAAGCCTGGCACGTGCTGCTGCTGTGCTTCCAAGCAGCCTCACTGCCTGCTCAGTCTGTGTAGAAAGAACTGACCAACGCCTTCCCCAGCACTTCACCCCTCACAGGAGCAGCAAGGGCACCTTCACACGTTTACAGCAGCTTGGAAAATTGAAAATGCAATGAAACCAAACACGTCCTGAGAGGGGAACACGGGAGAGGCAGAGCCGGATCCTGTTATCTGCACCGAAGACAGAATGATGAACCAAAAGAGAAACTGGTATCCAGGAAACACCACTATTTTTTAAAAGAATGATTTTGGGAGTTTTAGCAACTGCAAAAATAAATTGCTTGTGTATCTGCATATCACTAACTGCAACAAAATAAAAACCAAACCAAACCTGTTAGAAAATTAACCGAGCAGTCAAATTGTGCTCCTTGTATGCAGATTTACACTGATTCTGTGGGGGTTCTGTCATACTTCAGAGCACTCATCAGAAACTATAATTAGCCAGAAGTTTTGCAGGAGAGCAGACCATCCACTACAGGTATTTGGCAAAGGATGTGCATATAAAGGGGAGGTCTGTGTGTGGGCACTCAAGGTTTTAGAAATAAAGATAACGGAAGCATCAGTAACTTAATGACAAGACAAGATACTGATAAATAAATGATTTCAATAGTATGTCAAGATGAGGAATAACAGTCTCGGGAAATGAGACCAGTAAATTATTATCTCTCAGGTTTCTTCCACACTTTGTTGTTCAGGTGTGGAAAAGACAATACGCAAACTCCTTGGCCACATATTTAGCTTTAACACAGCATTAGTGCCAACGACTTCAGAACTACCATCTTCAGGAATATCTTGCCATTCTCACCCTTCTGGATTGAGTAGATGCTGAGAAAGTTTTAGAAAAAAGGGTTCCAAATCCATACAGAAGTGTATGTGGATTTTTTTGAGACCCTTAAATAGGCAAGCAGGATGAGAAGCTTACCTCTCTACAGAAATACTCTCAATTTACATTTGTTTTAGGCAAACAAACTCTTTGGATTAAAGCTTCATTATCATGTCCTACACTACACTAGAGTGTAAAATGAACTGGTGGCCAGTTCCAATAGCCACAACCTCGATTGTTAACACACTGCATGTTTTATGTTAGATTTATAAAAACATTTTCCTCACAAAATGTTAAAAAAAAAACCCCAAGCCTGAAGACAGTGGTCCAGACCTAACAAATATGTAGTTCTGGTAGCTGTGTTTATGAAGACAAGACAGGAACATTCATGTCCTTGTAGACCATGATTTCTGTAGTTAGGGAATTGCAGAAAATCAAATATTTGCAAGTTCAGGAGACAGCTAAATGAACAGAAGCCAGAATTAACAGTGGAAGCGACACGATGGAAAACCAAAGGATCAAGCCCTCTTTTCATATAAAAATTTCTATTGTCTTCACCATCTGTACAAAAATAGACGAGTTCTTTGGTTTCATTTTCTTTTCTAAAAATACATATTTTAGCAAGCATTAACTGCATATCCTCACCAGCAAGGAGTTCAGCTGTTCCAATTTAAAGCACTGTTTAAACAAACAATAATAGTTTGTGGGTGTTGCTGTTCCTGGGGTACTTTTAAAATATTCTCAAAATTCACACGCTTTATCAATAAGTCTAAAACTCTTACAGTGGGGAGGCAATACAAAGATTTTTACCTATTTCCTGTCCTTTTTGAGATCTGTCCTGTAACGCTGTGAGAATACTTGGGACAGGGCAGATCATCATTGCTGATTTACTAATGCAAGTCCAGGCAGAGTGAAGTGCAATGGCCAGATCTGTAACGGATTTTCTGTGCTGTCCTGGACACCTCCTTTTGTTTAAAAAAAAAAAAAAAATTCCATAGTTTCTGAAATCCAGCAGAAAATATTTTGCACTCCCTAGGTTCCTAACATTTTGGCAATATCCTTCAAAACAGATAGATTATTTTCTCTGTGTCTTTTTTTTTAGGTTTCTGTGCCAATACACGACATTGTGGAAGAGGGTTTGTCTCTGCTCTGCAGACAGATGTGGGTGTAGAGATTCACACCCATGGATATCCACAGCTATCAAAGGCTCTGCTTCAAAATGGAACACTCTGGATTAGACAATTAAGATCAAATTCTTCAACCCTGTAAATCTAGAAGCAGCTGCCACTCATATCCCTTCCTTAGAGATATCCAGGCCAAATCCCAGCTCCTTCAGGAGCTCAGACATCGCCACACGATTTACTGAGGTTTCCCAATTGAATTGACTGCAGTATAGGTGTCTGACAGGAAATCTACTCTAAATATAAATGTACATAACTGAGCTCAAATACAGAAATCACTCACACAAGTATACTACAAAGCTAGAAATATAACAATTAATTTTCTGTGTACAGTAATTGGATTCTCTTTGCACAGATTATTTATTGCACATATGACAACAGAACATGCACATTAATACTTTACATATTTCCACTTGTGCTTCCTACCCCGACAAAAGCTATTTTGCCATTCTTCACTTTCATGGAGATTCTTTACGCTTTTTTTAATTGTCTAAACTCTCAGTAAGTGACGTGAATTCCTCACCATTATTTTTAAAAAGTTTTTCATGTCCCATTGAATCAAACAGCTTAAAAGCTTTGGCTTCAACTGCACTTTTTGAACCTCCAGTCCTTATAAATATAGACTCTTTTTCTTAATAGGATTTCCAATTTGATGTGCCCTGAGCTGCAATGCCAGAAGGATTACTTAAATTATTGAAATTTAATTCCCAGTCGTTGTGGGTTTGATCACACCACTGAGGAGGCTTTACTGTGTATTGTGCAGGGACGAGCCACACGAGCCTCCTTCACATCAGAAAGTTTGGAAAAACAGTCTTTGTAGGGCAAGCCAATTATGCTTTAGTTTTTTGGGCCTGAGGTCCTAATACCATGATTTTTAATGCTACAGTTTCACATATTTCTACTCGAGTAGATATTCAGTGGGTCAAATCAAGCCATTCCTGGGCCTCTAAATGAACGACAAAGTAGTCTATCAAATTTACCACATTGCTGGCCTCTATCCCACCAGGGAATCAGATCCTCTGGCAAGAATCCTTATGGTTTTGGACAAGGATTTTGCTCCCTTTGCCATAGTCACAAGACAAAAACAAAAAGCCCTGAGTGGGAGGAGCCACAACCCTTGAGGTTTAAGATGGAAAACCACAAGGAGAACATGGTGCATGAATAGGTGACAGGAAGGATGCTCAGATGAGTAAACAGTCAACACCAACAGAAATTCCAAGGCAGCTGAGTCTTTTAGAAAGGTAAGATACTCGTCTTGCATATGCAATGCCATTAAAAAATATTGCCCTACAGTCAGTGAATAATAAAACTTGAACTCTGCTCCCCTGCACCCCCAAAGAGTTTCACTGAACACTACCTGTATCCAACCTGTAATGCCCGTTAGGGCTGAAAGCTCTTTCTTCAAAAACATCTCAAAGTTCCTACCTCAAATGTGAATTTTAATTTCTTAATAGACATGAATTTATTTCTCGATAAAAATTTTTCACATTCCCTTTTTTCAAACATTTCTAGCATTATCCTATAGAAATCCTGACCTTTCTTTCTGAAATGAAGCTCAGCTCTCTGCACAGACAGTATTTATCTCATGGACTATTAAAACTGAAATATTTTTGGGGATCCCTGAATTCCTACAGGACAACTCCACAGAGCACCTCCATGAAATAAGGGGTCTGTGGGAATACTGAAGAGCTGAAAATTACTGTTGTTCCTCCCTTTGCCAGAACTCTCATTTGACATTTCAACAAGCTGAGATTTGTTTGCCTTCACTGCCTTCAGGAGCCTTTTTCTCCTCTGTTTATCCCTTCTACGTTTGTCACCTTTGGCACGGCACTGAGCCCCGTGTCCAGTTTCCTGTACTAAGTACATATAAAACTGGAGTGAGTCCAGAGGAGATGAAAACGCCACCAGGATGTTTACAGGGCTACCAGACAGGACAGACCGAGAACTGGGTTTAGTCAGCCCGAAGTTACAAAATTAAGGGCACTGGCCTTGCTTTAGCTGTGATTACACAGGAGGAGGAACCAGATTCTCCTCAACATGCACAGCAAAAGGCCAAAAGGCAACTGATAACAAGTTCTGATCAATTATCAGGAATAATTCTCTAGATAATTAGGAATCAGTTGGCCAGGAAGTCTGTGGAATGTCTATTCACCAGAGATAATACAAACTCAACCGGGCACAATCCTGGTCTAAGTCTGGAGCTTGAGTAGGATGCTGAACTAGAGGTTCTTCCAAGGTCTCTTTCAAGCTAAATAAGTCTATGAAATATCCAAGTAAAACTTATTATTCGTTGGTTAAAAAAGATTCAGCAGATTACTCTGACCTATTTTTACACATACTGAGCCACATTTTCAGTTCATTCTTTAAGTCTCCCTGGCTCACGTTCCCCCACTCTTCCCCTTTCATGGCTGCTCTGCATTTCACAGGCTGTCCCATTTATGAGATCCCATTTGTTGCAGATTTTTCCAGGCTAAGAGCAACGCTGGTTCTCTCAGGAATCCCCAGCTGTGAGCACACCCAGCGTTTCCAGTGGGCTCCCAGATCCATGCAAGGGCTTTGTCAGTTCATGACTTCTGCTCAACGCAAAGGCACTCCTGGCAACACTGGGAGGCACAGGTTTGATTTCTCTCTGATCCCTCCAGAACACCTTCTGTCTTTAGCCCTGTTCAGCCCTGTGCTGGCTCTTTTGACAGCAACGTGCCCTGGCTTTCCAAATGGGGCTCACCAGAAGGGTTTTAGCACTGGTGTGCAAACTCACCGGGCTGGAAAGCTCCCGGCTGTTACTGCCTAGGGAATGGGGAAACACATCACCCAGGGCAGGGCAAAAATTCCGCGTCAAAAATGTTTTCAACTAAGTAAAACAAGTTTTGAAATACAGACATTCCCCATGTGGTAGGGATTATGGGCTTTGACCCACCCTAAAAGCAGTGTTTTCCTCTGAAAGAAACACAGGGAACAAAGCAAAAGAAGTCAAAACCTTCAGGAACCATCACTAACAGTATGCCTCAAACCTAGTGTGTTTTATGCTTAATGCCCTAAAATTGCAGCAGTTAGAAAACCAGATATGTAAGATTTGGGCCTTTTATCAACTTGTCTTACACTCTTTGGCAGGTGATTTCCAAATTTCTACTCTCAGTGTACTTTTTCTGTACAATATTCCCTATTGCACTCTGCATAGGCTCACTGCACATCTATCCAAAATGTCTTTCTTTGTGCCTTGAAGTTTTCTTTGACTCTTGAGTCTCTCTGATCTCTTGTAGTTAAACATGAGGCGAGAACCTGGGAGATTCTTCTGAAAAAAGCGAGAACATTTTCCCCTTTAACTACCTGCAATCTGCATGATTTCTGAATTTTATTTCTGAGGTTAAAAGCAAACAAGAAGATTTAAAACAGAACCTTTTAAAACTAAACCTAAAATGTTGGAAAAGAACTTTCTATTAAAAAAAAGTTTTCCGTGAAGACTGTAACTAGATAGGTCAGACGTGTGAAAAAGCCCTACTCTCCATTTTCATAACATGTTTCAATCCCAGCATATCTTCATCTAAGCAGACTCTCTGTTTGATCTTTATGTATCAACAGGGCAGAAGATAGAGGGATTTGATAAATCCCTGGCCAATAATGGGGAAAATCGCACTTGAAGGACTGGCCATCCAGCAATCTTCTTCCCCAAAGTGAACATTAAAACTTAACAGACTGAAATATTTTTGCAGACAGACAGGAGGAGACAACCTCATCCCTCCAGTGGCGCTGAATGTGGTCAAGACTATCTAAAGTCCTAGGTGGTGATATAAACAAATCCAGACTATTCGCTTATCTAATAATCCAAGAGCACCTGAGCCCTGTGTCTTGCACCGGGTGTAGGGGGTGAGGGTTTGGCAGTGGGGGCTGCAGGGGTGGCCTCTGCCACAAGAGGTTTGGGACAAGGACAGCTGCCCATCCTGAGGCACCAATTCCAGGAAAGTGGCAGGAAATTGGCAGCTGATGGCAAGTTGAGATTAAATTTCCTTTGGTTTTGCTTTGCTTCTGCACATCACCTTTGCTTTTTTTCATTAAACTGCCTTTACTTCAAGCCAAGAGTTTTTCATCTCATTTTCTGCCCCTGTCCTGCCTGGGACGTGCAGTGGGAGAGCAGCCCCCTGCAGCCAAGCTCAGGTCACCCCACCACAAAGAGTACCCCAGGGATTCATGGATAATGAACTATTAATCACTTTTAAAGCTATTAAAGCTACTGGACACTTCTTAGGGGATGGCTGACCATACCTGACAGTTCGTTTCTCTGAATGTGCCCAGCAATCAAATGGCAAATTGGTAACAGGACAAATCTCACTAAATGCATCACACTGTGAGAGAAACCTTCCCTGTCCCAGCATGAAATCTTTCTGTAATGGCAGCAGTTCTTTCAGACAAAACAAATTTATGAGCCTCCTTTCCAAAACTAAAATTTCATTTCATTTTTTTAAAAGTTGTAATCACCAGTTATGGTATTTCTTCAAACCAATAATGGACTTCCCTTCGTGATAATTCAACATATTAAGCACAAGCCCATCAAGAAATTATCCCAATGAATAATATGTCAAAACAATACAATGTGTTTTCCCTCGTATTCTGCTGATGGATTTAAATCCAGTCTTTAGGAAATGGTAATGTTGTTTGGAAGATGAATCGACTTATAACAGACACACGATTGAAAAAATGATTTCTTTTCAGACCAGCAATTTAGAAAGGGCAGGTGGAAGATGATATAAACTTAATGAAAGTTTGAAAACATAGCAGGACTGAAGGCAGTGCATCAATCCCTGAATCTCCAATCAAGAAGGTAACATCTTTAATAGCTTTTTAGAGCTCTGCCTCTCAGAGCTATAATCTTAAGTTATCCAGCTCATGCAGCTCCAATCTTTTCCAGTCTCACTTTTCTCCCCAGCGAGAGATTATGAAATCCATTTATCCTCACCCAGTAGAATACTGTAGCTATAGACACAATATATGCTGCTATCAAGGAAACAAAACGCAGCGGAAAGTCTTCTGATATCATTATTAACTCTTTAGCATTCCTTTATTACAGAAATAATAAAAACCCATCTTCTACAAAATCCCCAAAGAACCAACATAGTTTGGCTGAAGTGTGTCACCGCAGTGAATCCTGTAAAAAGTTTACTTTCAGGGAAAAGATGCCCGTGTCTCAGCTTTGTGTGTAACAAAGAGCAATGCAAACCAAATCCTGATTCTCTGATAACACACCCCGTGTCCACCCTACTCAGCTGGGTCACATGCATCCCCAGAAACAACCAGGAGCCACTGATCAGCTCCTCAGCTGATCCCAAATTCTCTGAGGGACACAAAGTTGTACCCGTACAGGCTACAAATCTTAGAAAGAATTACAGCTGATATTGCAATGCCAACATCTTCAACTGACACTAGCATTTCCCTCAATATTAACATCTTAGTTAAAACTGGATGTTCTCCGTCCTGCTCCTGCTGCTTCACCCAGTTTCAGAAGAAAAACAAGCTGGTAACAAGGAAGTACAATGAGCAGGGGAGCAGGAACACACTTAAACACCATGTTGTGAAAAATATTTCACCGAGTGACCCAGGAAACCTGTCTCAGCATAGCCAGCAAGCAGAGAGAAGTAGCTGAATTCGGGGAGCACGGGTGCCTGTGCACAGTTCAACCACCCTGCTGGGAATCACTGCCATCTTCTAGGACTCCAACCTTCAAAAACCCAGAGCAGCAGAATTGCTCAGACACGTGGCTGTCAGTCACGCTTCAGAGAAAATGGAATTTCTCCCAGAATCTAGCATCAGTTTCAATTTTTACTCTCAATTTTTATTTTTACTCTGTCAATTCCACGATGAACAGAAACAAACTTCCCAAATTTCACATTTGGGTTCAATTCAATTAAATTAGACTAAAATTAATTGGACTAAAAATTCTTTAGACTGAAGTCTGAAGTAATCAAGTTACTTTAATTTTGAGAACCTTTGAATATAGTCTTATAATTTGCATTACCATGATATAAACATAAAGACCAGAGGAATGAACCAATCTTTACCAACTGTAGCTGCAGTTTCTCTATTGTCAACATGATAACATCCACAGAGAACACTGTAGTCGGAAAGTACAACATTAAAAAAGAAATATAACTTTTTTCAGTACAAAACTCTTGATACTTCAATTACAACAGAGCACAACTTCCCAAAAGAAGCAGTGCTGCTACATGTTCTATTCAGGAACTTCTTATTAAAATACTGGGTTAATTCACAGTTTGAATGATGATTTTTACAAAACTGGGGAAAAAAACACAGTCCACAGAAATCTGCTTATTCACCCCTCTGACCATCTTTAAGAGCTAAGCAGATGCTTGCTTATTACAGTATTGCATAATAGCAAAACGTCCAAATCTTTGCATTTAACATTCTAAAAAAAACAGTAGGGAAACACAATGGTAAGCTCTGAACATTCCTAAAGCGCTGAAACGTAAAAATACCTCCATGAAAACATTTTTCAAAATGCACTCACGGGAAAGAAATCCGAACGCACAAATTTTTCACCTACAAGAAGGATTTAAGAACCTAGACTAGAAAGCTGTCCATGGGTTTGCTGTAACATTACTAGAAACAGGAAACAATTAAGTAAGCTGCAGTAAAGTATGAAATACAGTTCTAACACTGCTGTTTTCCCTGTTGAATTCTGTGTGAGAGGACACCAGTAAGAAGTTATCATTATCAACAATGAGACAATTATGACGATCCCTGGAAGCAATAACCTTCTATAAACATCTTGACACCTACAAGAACCCCTTTCTCATGCACAGAGGACTTGGGCAATAATGACAGATGCTGCAGCCAAGCAGAGATTCAGCATTTGTCTCAAGACTCCCACGGACAGGCCTTCCTAAACAACGAATTTTGGCGTGAATTTGTGTGGTCACGTTTGCAGCTGAACTGGGGAGGCAAGGGGGACAGAAACTTCAGTGGAGGGCAGAAAAGCCACAAAGACAAATCCTTTTCCCTCAGCTGTCACACGTGGCACTGGAGGGCTTCATGTGGACAGAGCTGCCTGGAAAAGTAAAACCTGCAGAGCAGCTGAAGGCTCTGGCCAGCACTGCTTTCAGGGCCCTGATTCCTACTGTTTCTCATTCAGCAATTATTTCTGATATACACACCATCTTCAGCAGAACCAAAACTGTTCTACTCCCATCAAAGTCTGTTCCACTTTGCTTAGAAGACTGAACAGTTGAGATTTCCTCCAAAGTAACACTTAAGAGCTCGTTTATGTCAATGCACTACCTAAGTACACACCAAACTTGAAACTTTTCTTGCTAAAATTAAAAAACAAGCTGTCCCATCACCATTTTTTAATTTTTTAAGTTTTTTTTCATTAACTCATTTCAGAGTTCTCTACTTAAAATCATGGTAAAAGCAGAAAGTTCATCATTTAAATTATTTACAACTGTGTTAAAACAAAACCTTCTGAAAGGCACAGAAAGAATTTGGGTTTCTTATAGCTCTCCATTTTCCAGAGATTTTTATCCTTGTTTAGGATCAAAAAGCCAACAATAGGGTAAATTGGTAAACAAATAAATAAGTACCCCTCTACACATTTCTTCAACTATCCACAGATATACACCAGCAGATCTACATTCCACATTTTTCTGGGTTACCGTGGTTATCTGCTTCCCTTACTTGTTTGACCCAGAAACTAAAAAAAAAAAAAAAAAAAACANAAAAAAAAAAAAAATACAAACCACATTTAATCAGAAAAATACATATCCTGCTGCATCCTGTAATTCCCTTCTCTGTGGTAGCTAAAAGTATCAAGGCCCGAGAGCAGTGGGATTCCCATGCCCTGGATGGGTTTGGGATGTCACATTTTCAGGAAGGTCCATGGGCACAGTGACCAACTCTGCTGTGTTTTGGAGCCATGTGGACACAGAGCAGCACTGCCCAGTGAAACGGCTGAGCAAGAATTTCCTAATTCTCGGGCCCCTGCAGGAGGCCAGCAGTGCACAGGCAACCATAGGGCTTCTAATGCATGCAAATGTGCAAGGCATGATGCATTTAATAATCCCTCATCTGAGTAAGTTGTAAAGAAGCCAGCAGGAGCAATAATTAATTTACGTTAATAGCTCTCAGTGTGGTTTGTGCAGTGCAGGAGTTAAAAAATTAAATCGTCTGGAGAGCTACAAGAGTTCACTCCTTGCATTCTGATTCTCTGCACACCTGTGAGTACCCAAACCCTTGGTCCATTTAGCAGAGGGCAAGAAGTGCCAACAGCAAACTAAAGAAACCCAGGCATGAGCCCAGCAGGGGGAAATCTGCTTCCCATAGGCACTGAGCTCACAACGAGGGAATAATTCCAGAGTGCTTCCACATCATCCCGCGTGATGACCACTGAGACGGACCATCCTCATACAGCCTTTTGAGGTCAAAATGTTGATGGCATCACAGTGTGATACACCCTGTGCAACTGAATGGAACAATGCAAACTGATGTTTATCCTCATGAGCTTCGTGCCCCTTTTAATGCCGCCTTGAAAACTACAATAAGGACTATTCTTACATGAAAATATGGTCAGCATCTACAACAGCTTTATCAACTCTTGGTTTCAACTGTTCAGTCTCCAAATTTCATTTAGGTCACTTTTGGCTCCACCCTAACACTTTGGAATCAGGAGAAATATTTTCTTCTGATAAATGAGAATTATGATGAATCAGAATCTATCCACAGATAGAGGGCCCACGAAAATAATCTTAAATAATTTTATACAACCCATCAGCTATTTTTGAGCCAGAATGTTTCTGAACGTTCATCATTCTATTAATAGAAAAACATGTGACTCAAGATATGACTCAGCATGACCATTTGTGAGCAAAGTGGTGGATTTAGTTCAGATCACTCAGTTTAAAGCAAAACAAGAACCCAATTTTGCTTATTTCCATTCTCCGTGTGGCAGGCTGTGTTTTGCTTTCCACCATGGATAATTCATATAAGTGTCATTGTAATAGACACTATTTCCAGAACACAAACATTTTATATCATATGGCTGAATTAAGGAGGCACAGAAACTAATAGACTTTCTATCATATGGCAACAACTGCGGCAATCAGCAAGTTAAATGGAAACATTCACTAGCTGCTTCCTAATGAAAACAATATGCTTACAATCTGTTCTACATTAATCACACTTACAGAAAGCTGAATTACAGTTTCCTTCCTATGGCAAATATTATCTTAATGGGATGTGGAGTTGAAGGGGGATCAGTGGGGTGAAAATAAAAGATGTGACAAGATGGGGGCAGGGTTAGGTAGGTTGCTCTCAAGGAAAAATTATTGCAAAGCGTCCACACTAGAAGGGAAAGTAATGGTTGGATAATGGCTCCTGACTTGTCTTTATTTCCTTTGTCTTGTGTGGACAAAAAACTGAGTGAGGAAACAGGTGCCAGGAGCACACAGCCTTTCCCAGCTGTGAGGGATGCTGAGCACACCTTTCTGGCCCTGGCAGGAATCACCTCAGCAGCTGCATTCAGCTGTACACACCCCAGGGGAGTGCACGGACTGTTTTTAGCAGAGGGAAGTACTTCACTATGCTCCCCTCCTTTTACAAGCGCTGTGCTTTAGTGGTTTCCCTGCTCCTGAAGGTGTGAGCAGCAGGGATGTTCGAGAAGCAATGAACCCAGCTAATTAATGACCTCAGGGGAAGGCAAACAAAATCCTTCTGGGTAGAGAAGTTTCAATTCAATCACGTTTTCTACCTTGTTCTTAAAGAGTGGGTCCTTTTTTACTACTCCTTCTGCTCTTTCAGGGTTTGATTTAATTCCCAGTCACCTCTCCACCTCTCTGACCCTCCCCACGCCACAGGAGCTGTGCAGGAAGGAGGAACTGCTGTTCACACATCACCATACCATGTCTCCAGGTGCAGGAGGATCTCAGGATCTGCTCCCTACCACTTTATAAAGCCTGACTGCTCACACAATGGCGTGAGTGGAGCTTTAAAAATGTGTGAGATCGTGCCACAGACCATTATTTGTTAGGTTGCCTTTTAGTGTAGCATTTATTTAATTTTTTACTTCGACAAAGTAGTGCTTAAAGTGCCCCATCTCATGTATCTGCTGTATCCCTTCGCAAGGAGTATCACAAATTTTCTAAGGTCTAGAATAAAGAAATTATTTCAAGGACATCCGGTACATTAGAAATAGAAGAACAGTAAGGGTTCTTGCTGGAATGCTGATCCTTGTTTGAGTCCCCTCTAAATTGCCCGTCAGCACCAAAGCTGCAGCAGGCTCAGGTGCACACACCCCGCAGATCTACCAGCACACAATTCCTTCTCATATTTTATCCCATGGGAAAGTGGTTAAGTCAGTGTTTTGTTCCAGTATTTCTAGGAAACCCCTGTGTCAGCTTTGCTGGAGCCATCCCTATCACACAGGCACTGCAGAATGCCTGTGACATCACAGTTTCTTCACAGGTCTCTCACATCCAGAGAAAACCTCTCCTGGGAGGGAACTTTCTCCCAGAGGGATGACACCTGGACCTAAAATGGACAGGGAGCTGCACTTCAGCAGCACCCATGGCTGAGGAGCTGCAAGAGAAAGAAACATTGGTGGGAATGTCATTAACCCCCATCTGCTCATGGATCCTTTTTGCTTTTCATTAAGGAAAATGCACCAGTCACAAAACTCCAAAGGCGCTCACTGAATCCTGAGCAGAGGACAAGACAGCCAGAGGATTTGCTCTGTTGGATCTGCTACAAGCAGAAATAAAAACCAGCAACAGCTGGGAAGGTTGAGGGCAGCCTTGGCTGAGGCACTGCTGGGATTATGGAGTTTAACTTCCGCAGAGCAGTGAGGAAGACAGATAAATTTTAAGGGATGGGGCAATCTGTACATTACCAAATATCGCTACAGTCCTCTGCAGATAGACAAACTGCAAAACAGAAGGCTGAAAGCACTGAAGGATGCCTAAGAGTGGGACCATAATGCAAACGTTTCCTTGTCTGTGAACAAATACATTTGTATTCCTGGAAAACAGACTGAATGAAATAACACGCAAGCTCGTTAGAACCTCCTGCTTTCAGAGAAGTCTAATTTTAAAAAGCCAGCATAAACAGGGCTTATTGCATTACATTAATACTAATTTCAATTAGTGCTCCTAAAAGCTTTATGAAATTTTACACTGTACTGGAAAGGCTCAATGTAGAAGAAGGTCCTACTGCTTCTGTGACATTTACTCCATGAAAAATTCTGGATATTACTGTAGAGGATGCTGAGTGCAAATAGCCAGCTAAAAGTCAGGCAGGAATACCCCACTAACTGTGGTGAGCAGCAATGCACAGAAAAATCACCAGTCCTGCCCATGAAGGGATGAAAGGCAGAGATCAGTGGAACTCGTGTTTAAAAAATAAATATTTCTGTAAGTTAATTTTTATTCCCCTGTAACGTGAAAGGTCTTTGGCACGTGGGTCAAGGTTTGATTCGTAAAGTTTAAGTCAGAGCTGTACACTTTGGAAACCTACTAACTGAGCCCTATGCACGACAAAGAACTTCAGAGTTCTGGCACGTCCCATGCAGAAGGCATCTGTATCTAAATGACAAATAACTGAGAACATATTGCCTCCATAATGAAGTTATTCAAAGGCTAAACTATTCTCACTCTTACGATATCTATATCTTGTCTGTTGTCTGAGTTTAAGTTTTAATTTACTAGAGAATCTTCTAACCCCTTTTTCTTCTGGAATAGATGTGATCTCCTTACAGTGGTATTAGAAATACAGTAAGAAATCAAAGTAAGATAATTAGATTCAAATGCCTTGTTGTATGATAAGAGGAAAAAGAAACTAAAATCAGCATTAAAAAACATCTGCACTATAAACCACTACCAAATGCCAGATCCCACTGGCATTTTCCAGTGGAATAACTGATTATAAGGGGATTCTGCAGAAGACCAAAAAAATTGCAATGCTATAGTCCATAACGGCCAAGAAAAGATAATTACTTTACTTTTTGGTGTTCATCTCAACATTAAATATATGCAGAAATGAGGACATGAACTAGATTTGTAGCGGGAGGCTAAGCAAAAGAATTGAAATATGTCCTAGTCATTTGTGTTTCCTTTATCACACAAACTACTAAAATAGTAACCCGTTCTACAAATCCAGCACTGTACTTTTGCTGAAATGAATCACGTGGGGGTGAAGCATCATCATCCTTCCACTACTGGTTGCCCTGAAAGGAACTCTCTTTTCAGGCAAGACTAAGAAAGTTCAGCTTATCTAAATAGTACTCGAGCAAAATCCCATCTTTCACTGCAAGAGAGCTGCAGGCACAGCATCCCCCAAGGGAATTGCCGAATTTATTCCCTGCACTGCTCTGTTACAGCCTGGAATTAGCACCTGAAGGCCTAATCTAAAATAAAATAACAATTATAGTCAAAGACTAACCCTTAAACGCTAAAGGCTGATTGGTGCCACAGGACACTGTTGTTCTCCAAAGGTTTTGCACCAGGAGACAACTGCAGAGATGAAGCTGAAACCTTGCAGAGGGTTTGGGAAAGAATGGGTGGCACGTTCCTGGTTTCCTGTATTCATCTGGGGAATAAAGAAACAGTTGCAGAGGAGGCCAAAGCATGGCACTAAACCAATTTAGCAGCATTAAGGGAAGTGGATGTTACACCATTGGGATAGAGCAGCAAGTTGGGTTTGTTAGTTGTTTTTTCTTTAAACAAAGGTTAACATGTGGTAACCAAGTACTACGACTCGAAAGAAAGTTTTTATAAAGTTATTCTGAGATAAGCTACAAAAATTTTAGGTGCATTTTTCACATGATGCTTGAAACTGAACTCCAAAACCTGACTTGACTTCCAAATGAGAAAGCACAACCTAGGTGAAAATGGCAAAGTCCAGAATCTTCCCACCCCTTTTGCCACTGCAAACCAACAGCACTTAATGCACTTCAGGAACTCAGGAAAACCTGGAAGAAACTGGCCCTGCTCCTTCCAGTGACTCCTACCAGCCCAGGGGATGAGTCAACTCCTCCTGGAGCCTGTTGAAATTTATCTCCCTGTTCAAATGCCATCAAATTTATGGGAATATTCCACTGCACGCTCAGGCATGGAAAAGTCAAACTGGTCAAAGAGCTGCCAGGGTCACATCAGGTTCTGAGCCAGAGCTCACTGAAGGCAGGCAGCAATTTCCAAAGGCTTTGAATTTAACACATACAGAGAGTTGTTACATCAGGGAATCTTCAGGGGAGGTCAAGGAAAGATCCATTCATCCCTACTATTAAATAAAATAAACAGTGGGAGAAGTAACGTTGGCAGACGTTTGTTTCTGTCCCGATCCAAAGCGAAGTAAATTACAAACGCACTTATTTTCAAACATGTGTTCTTTATCTTGTGATCCTGTTAATGGGAAAAATCTATTTCTTGGGTTTGTGCATTTCTAAAAATAAATGTTTTACTTTAAGTCTTAAATTTCATTTTGTATTTTTATAATAGTTATATAAATAGCTTCCATCACTTTCCTGTATTTCCTCAAAGTAAGTATTAAACTAATTAATAAGAATCAATATGATGTTTTGCTTCTGGCGAAAACACTCTTTTTCAACACTGAAATCTTTAGTCTCTGATTAACAGAACACTTTTTATCATGTTTCTTTAACCAAATTCATTTCCAGTTTATATGAATAAAAAAAACTGGCTACCTTATTTGATTTTAGTGTATTAGCACACAACTGTGGATTCACTTGGGAATCATTGTGAAAAATAATGTGTCACTTTCCAGACAAGCACAATAGAATTCACTAAGATTAAAAACTGAAATAGAAGATATATCCTTCTCTTCCATCTTTTGAAGTGTTCTCAAAACCTTTTCTGTCATATTGATGATCCACTTAAATTTTTTCATCTCGATCTGATTACTTTATTCACACTGCTACAGAGATTAGCCCGGAAAAAGACATTTTAGCCATACTGTTCAGCAAATGCCAAGAGCTCATCTTCATAACATCAGTGCTATGTGATTACTTACATCATATTTCCACAAGTAGAGGATTATACAGCCTGCTGTAAAATACACTTATTTCCCAATTACCAAAGGGAATTGTTTTTTGTTGCGGGAACCAACAAGCATTTTTGTCAGCTGAGTTTACAAAAAAAAAAAACAGTTGGAAAGAAAAAATGTCTGTATTCCTTTTTCCCAGCAGATGTAATTAATCATAAATCTCGGGACAGATGGAACTGTTGGAGAGGCTTGGAAATCTCCACAACACTTCCAAAGCCATTGCATTTGCTGTTTTGTGATACTGCAAAACAAACAAAAATCGCTTGGTATTCAAGTTCAATTTTCATGTTTATGTTTATCTGTCTATTCTGCCCTCAACATTGTCTGGTTTGTTTATTATTTGGCTTAAAGAATAGGCTTGACTGGGATTAGGACAGCTGTGTTTTCAGCGTTGCCAGTTGTCTGCAGTTTAAAGTGCTCACACTTGATCCACTATTGTATTGCTGGTCCACCATGAATATTAGCACAGCCAGCTGTCACCACTGCTTGTTACCATTTTTTCTACCCATATTTCTCTATCTGCCTGCACAGCCCAGCACAACACCTACGTCTAGTTTAAATCTGTGACGATCAGAGCTACTTCTGTTGCAAATTGAATGGCCAAGGTTTGCTCACTGAGGGTGGAATGGATAATGCCCTGAACAGGCCTGAAGATATTTTGCAGTGAGCTTCATCTTTCACCCCTGTGCAGTCAGATGTGCTCCTGCAAGCTGGGTGAGGTTTTTTTGGGTCTTCACCGCATATCATCCACGAGTCCCTCCTAGCAATGCAACATCAGGCTCAGATCATGATACTTCTAAAGATCCATACAACTGTCTCACTATTGAAAAACTTGAGCTGATCAAAACCAAAACATTTTTTTCATCTTTTTCAGGACTTGCTCAGCAATTCTGATCTTCCAAAGTTCTTAACTAACATAAAGGGACTACAGAAACCCAGGGGAGATGAAAGTCTAATGAGAGCCTCAGAGTTTAAACCTGGCTAATACAACCCCTGGCATTTGCACTGCACCTCCCTGAAATGCTGTGTCCTGGTCCTGCCTGGGCACCACATCAGCAGCTCCTGTATCACACCTGAGCTCAGGCCATTCACCTGGACAAGGCAGGCAGGACGCTGATTTACTGCATGCTCCCCCTTCCATTGTTTCCTACATCCTGGCTGAAGCTGTTCACTATTCCACCAGCACAGTGCTGCCTGTGCAGGGTTTAATCATCCCCCTCCCTCCAATCATTTCACTCTGAAGAACATTCAGGGTACTTCCATTCACACACGAAATCATTTCCCCGATTTAAAAATAAAATATTAAAAATAAAGCCGCCAAAATTCTAAAACCAACCAGGGCCTGGAAACCTGGCAGTTTCTCTTTAAATATTTCAGTAATGTATTCATTGATTAAAGTATTTCATACCCAATTCTGTGCAATCAGCAGAATTACCATTACTCATCGCATCACTCACCCTGAATCACAAAATGCTACAGCTATGAAAAGATTAAATTTCTATTGGCTTTTAAGCATTAATACTAAAATAAACACTTCAGCAATAAACATGTCAGCTAAGTGGCACTGCAGTCCATTCCGTAATCTGAGGGAAAATAAATGCTCATGAACTGTTTTCCATATATTAAAATTACAGAACTTTCTGTTCATCTGCTTTTACACTAAAACTGATAGACGTGGAATTTTTTTCCAAAGTTTAAGTCCGTCAATTCCATTTCAGTGATAGATGTCAGCACTTTTAACTTAGCCTTAAGTGAGTTTATTAAGCTCTAAAAGAAAAAAAAAATGGAAGTTCTAAGGACATGCTATCTTTGCTTTTTGTTTGCCTGCCTGTAAGAAAATCCTACCAAGTTACTTGCATGAGGACTTCCAAATTTTATATTAAAACACTTGTTCAATATTTTAAATCAGAGCATTTTAATAATTTGAAATTTGACAGGGAAATATACACTAAAGGAATTTTGAAATAAAATTCCTCAAGCAATTTTACTTATTTATGTCTCTTTTGATATTAAAGTACCCAATTATTTCTGAACAACCTGGTGCCAGTAAAATATCAGAAACTTAACAGCAGTGCTGGAAATACAAATCTGTAACAAAAACTGAGGTTTGAGGAGGTCGTTCCATCAGCAGCATTAGAATTAAATCTTTCAGATGAGAAGCCACTTTAGATCTTCAGTCAAATACTGAACAAGGACTGTAGCAAAGCTAGGTAAGCACAAAAAATTTTATTCTTTCCATTTCCCTGCCGTGAAAAATGAAAACCAAGAATTCTATCCTATAATAGGATCCTTCCCTGGGTTATTTCCTTAAATGTTCCCTGAATTCAATTGTTGATTCTAATCTAACCTTATTATTTCAACTCCCAACAATCCTTAACTAAAATGTTTACAAGATGGAGAGTATACATTGTTTCTAATTAATTTACAATTACTTAGTTTGAAGTTAATTATATCCTCAGCCAGGACAACCCAGTTCACTACTACCAATTTACCTCAATTATTCAAATGGATTTAATTGATTTTTAATGCATTACTCAAATGCAAACATAGATTGAGCCTGATGTTTTCCTTTTGCAAGAGAAACCCTTAGCCTGCTTATGATTTGCATAACTTTGTGAAGACTTTTCTTCATTAAAAACAATGACAGCCAATTTTAAATTAACTTCTTGTCAATAAAATACCCTTTTTCACATTTCATGCTCAAAACCCAACTTTGCAAACAACCAAGTACTTTCAGCAAAGGTTGCAACAGTCTCAGAGCACCAGCTTTCCTCCCTAGTGCTTCTGAACTTTTTCTGCTTTGTTTGTTTTGGGTTTTTTTTGTGGAAGAGAATAGAATTCCCATTGGGAAAACAGTCGTGTCTAGGCGATGCGAGTGTTCTGAGCACAGCCGTGGTTTGCATGGATTCTGCTGGCAATTCCTTACAGCAGCCTGCAGAGCAGATCCAACACCAATCCCCAGAAGCTCAGCAGGGGGCAGCTTTAGGTTTCTAACTCTCTGCAGAAATAAAGAAATGCTCAGGTGGAACCCGATTCCAATGTCCATCTCTGCTGATGACTCAGATAAGCCCCGTTAAATTCATTCTATTTCATTATGCCTAAGTTCTCATTTGCAAATTGAGGATAATTTATGGAGCAGACCGAGATCCTGTGATAAACAGCCCTGAAGAAGAAGAGAGTGCCACTCTTGATGAATTAGCCGTGGAAACACATCCTTTAAAAACAAAAACAAAATTTAAAAAAGTCCAAGTGACTCTAGAAACAGAATTGCATTCCCCAAGATTTGCATTAGCACTTTGATCCAACAAACTCTGCATTTCTTTAGAGGGAACAGAACAGCTTGTCTCCACACTCTATTATAATTACCACTAAACTGCACTGGAAACTTGGCAATTTTGAATTTCATAACACCCATGACTGACGTTCCTAATTAATACTATTGTTTTTCTCCTCTGGCTGAGTTTCCTGAATGCCAACCTGCATAGCATAGACTGAAAACAGATATTAAAGAAAATAACATCAATGTTAATCGCCAGCACAAATACATTAAATGCCTTGGTAACACACACAGGAAAGGACAGCATTCCTATAAATAATGGATCATTGCAGCCTGATAATCTTTATCCTCCTTCACTAATAAGATGATAATCTTTCTCCTCCTGTGTCCTTGCCTTTGAATTTCAGTGCTGCAGTGGCTGAAGTGCATTACCAGCTCTCCTTGTCATCTGGCTTTGAAATCCATAAATAAAAGAACCTTCCAAAAGGGGAAAGCAAAAGCAGCCTAATGAAGATACAATGCAGAACGCTCTGCTGCATTAGGCCCTGATTAATTCTTTTTACTTTTTGTCATCTGAGTGCAGATCTGAGGCCAGGAGAACTCATAAAGTTATGTATTTGGTTCATGCTGCTTCACTGGGGAGACAGCTCTAATCCGCAGCAGAGATCACAGATCTCCAGGGTATCCCAGCTCCTTCCAGAGGCACAATCAGCATGTTCAAAAGCAGCAGCAGTACTGAGCTGACATCTCTCCACACTTCACTCAGGAGCAGAGCTGGGCTTTATTTCTGCATTGCTCTGTACTGGAGAGGATCTGTAAGAATAGTAACCGTTCCTGATTTCATGGCCAGACACTGTGCGGCAGGATAAAAATATTTAATTCATTAAAAATTTCTCCCATTCGAGAAATGCTAAACTGGCCTTTTTACCTTTCATTTGAAATAAGATTTTTGATGCAGGTGGTGGGGGGAAAAAATCATAGAAAGGAAGTAAGTAGGATAATGTGAAAAGCAAATTGACTATCAGAAGTGCTCTGAAAACTATTTTATTTATAAATACTATAGTGATTTGGCCTCCCAAACAGGCCAAAACCCCTCGATATTTAAGTTGAACCCAAAGCATCCTACAAACTCATGATGTCTCACTTTGGCAGTCCCAAGGCTGAATAAAACAGAATCACTTTGCTGAGACTGGGATGTAGAAAACTTGGTGTGGCCAAGATCAGTTGGAAATCAGCAAAGCTTTGCTTTAATTTCCCGCAGACTTCCAGCAGCCTGGATACTAACACCTCTACGTTTTAGGTCCAAATTTTAGAATAATTGGCTATGCCAGAGTTAAACTGAAATAAAATTAAAATCAACATAACTGTGGCTGTACCTTACACATTCCACATATTGATCAAAAATATTTGAAGTAGAATATTCTACATACACGTTCACCATACAAAAACATGTAGCTGATGTGCTTAACCCCCTGTATTTCTTTTCTAAATTGGGAACTTCAAGTTGTCATCACAGACCTCTCAGGAAAAAAAATTTGATGGAACCTTCATACCTGTCTCTTAGAACTTATGATGTAAAGAGTTAAATAAACTTCTAGCTACAGTGAACCGGCAAGCACTGTAAAGCATTTAAATAGAGAGTTAGAGATTCAGTTTAAATGTTGGAATTGTGTATGGAAATCTCAGTGTCTCCTGTTTCTAACTCTGCAGATTGCTTTCAAATGTCTCACTTCCATGAGAACCAACAAAACCAAAAATAGACCATCGAGGCTTGGAAATGCCATTCAGCAGCGGATACCAGTGTGGGAGCCTCTTGAGCAGCAGCATTCAGAGAACCCAGTGTGTGTGTGACTGACTGCAGAGTCTGTTGTGTTGGAGACTGGGCACAAAATGTGGTGGGTTTTCATCCTTTTTCCATTTTAGCCCACAAAAATGTTAAAGGTACCAACTTGTGTTTGCCTACTGAGTTTCAGCCAAGCCTCAGAAATTTCAATGCACTCAACTTGTCGGTTCAAGTCAATCAGGCTTTGTTAAATAGTTTTGATACACTTTTGACTTCTATTTCACTTTTACTTTTAAATGTGTATCTAAATTGAACTGAAATTTCAAAATAGAATACTTACATCAACTTGGGGAAAAAAATGTGCCAGTTTGAAAATACTCAGACTAAAGCAGGTGCTTTCACGACTTCTAAACTTTACTTAAAGGCATTCTGAGTTGGGAGTGTCACTGTGGCAAGTTCTCTATTGTTTATGGTTTCAAATTCTGCAGACTGTTATTTTTTGTTAAAATGACTTTACAAAACTTGCTAAACACATCCTTTTGCTTCAGTTTCAAACCAAAGAAGTAGGAAAATGCCAAATGCACTTATAGTCCTGGTACCTGCTTTACCCAAAACATCGCAAATATCAAGCAGAGCATCCACCTACAGATCTTGTTTTGAACACTTTCCTTTTTTCTCAAGGTCATTCAGTCAGTACAACACTCAAAGACCAAAAGCCTCTGCATGTCAGAAACCTTTTTTTTTCTCTTGTCTGCAATGTCATCTTCATCAAAGTCTGCAAAGATCTTGGAAGAGGCTCTAGTCCCTTTGCAGCCCAGCATTTTGTGGTGTGTGGTTTGAGAAAAGCTTTTATCAGGAAAAGTGTCACAGAAGATTTCTTTATGAGCCCCATCAAGTTCTGTGCTTCGCTATCAATACGTTCCTAGAATATTGAATATTTCCCTTGTAAAACTTTGACAGGCTGGAGCATGTGGCAGTTCTAATGATCTTTGTCTTCTACCCTTCACCTCATGACACGTTTTACCCTCCCACTCCTCTCTTGATGTCCCCACATCCACAGTCCCTTTGCTGTGAATTCCTCTGCAAGGCTCAGTGCAGCTGACAGGAGCCTCTCTCCTCGTTCTTCGGGCTGTGCTGTGGGAGATGCACTTCTCCATGGCAGAGACAGCCTGTCCCTGCAGACCCCTTTGGTGACTGGATCACAGCAAGACTGACAGACGTGACAGCAGGGACAAAGACATCTATTTTCATTGGGTTCTGGAGAAAATATTTATAATTCAAAAGTATTCTTTTTTGATTTGGTTCTGAGACAGACATCAGACCGTGCGCCCCAGATTTTATTGGCTAAAGGACTTCAAGACAGTGAAAAGCCAAATATAAAAAGAAAAAAAATTTAGAACATAATTAAATGATTAAACAAACCATTAACAATAAAAATACTAAACCACCACTGTTTCAGCATCTGTTCCTTTTGCCCTTTCTGCTTTTCTCTGGTCTTCTCCTGGTTTTGTTTTCTCTTTGAATCTAATAGTTCTGGCATGATTCCTCTTACTTATTTAGTGTATTTATTCAAAGGTATATGAAGTATAGGCTGCTCTTTTTTTCTTTTTCCCTAATCTTTTGTCACTTTAAAGAAGGACTGACTATACTTATGAAAATGCCTATAGCTGAATGCACAATGTTTTTAGCGCTGGTTTGGGAAACGTCCTTCCCAACAGAAGATGTTGAGTTACAGCGTGTCCTGGATGCCTGGGGAAAAGCTGCAAAACCAAGGGAAAGGGTATCATGTGGAAGGATAGGAAATTCTAACCCAGACCAGCGTTTCACAAGAGAAAACAGATTCAGTAAAACAAGGAACTGTTCTGGAAATACAGCAATCCTTTCAGGGGAGTTTCACCGATGAATGAAAAATAAGAGGAGTACGAAAAGGTTTCAATTTTCAGAGAAATTTGCTGTTTCTCAATATTGCAGTGCTGGCTGTGGAGAAAAGAGAACAGGCCACAGGTAAACCTGTTCTAACTCCAGGAAGAAGACTTAGAGCTCCATGGAGATGGCAAGAAGTTTCTCACTTAAATGACATAATATGCATCTCCAGCTGATAAACTGACACTGAAGAAGAAACACAGCAGAGAAACAGTAAAAGGAAGAACTTTTTTTCAGGGATTCATGAGAAATAAAACAATCAAGGGAGAAGGAATACATGGACCTGCAGGAGATGACCAGTACACACCTAAATTATAAAAGAGCACTACCAAGTAACAAGAGGATCCCAGTAAATATCACCACATATCTGAGCTTATTCTTCTTGCTTCGTGGGGAAAAAAAAGAAGGGAAGAGGGAAGTCTAAAATCCTCCTAATTTCCAATTAGAAATCAGGATTCAGAAGGCCAAATCTTTTTCTCAGCAAATGCATATAAATCTGTGGTTAATCTGACTGCCAGACAGACATTTTAACAGCACACTTCCCCAAACAGCAATCATGGCACAGTAACTGGCACCTTCTCTCAGAGACACTGCAGATTACCTCGGAAACCGCCAGCAGAAAGCAATGAAGCACAAAATATATGACCCTCCAGGTGAACATTGCCCTAACTCAGAGCCTCGTTTGTAAGCTCAAAATGTACCATACAGGCTTTTTTATGGAGACTAACATTTAAAATGCTAATGCAAACGGCATGCAGGGAAACATGCACTTTGAACACACAAAGCCATCCTCAAAATGCCGGGACATTGCTGGCAGTCCTTTTGGGAGGCGTGGGGTGAGCCTGATGTACGTGTTAAAACCAGGATCTGTTGCACAAAGTCATGCTGAGCTTTGTTCAGCTTCAACCAAACCCTCTGATTTCTCACCTACTCTACTTCAGACATTTGCAGATGAGGTTTTAAGCTGCTTCTTCCCTACGGAATGCCAGTTGCCATTCTGTTCCCTTTTGCCTGGGCTTCAGGTGAGCACCACGAATGATCGGCTTGGTATCTCTCCCATTATATGTAATTCATCTGTATCATCATCGTTCTAGATATATCTTAGCCTCATCCACCCTTGCTGGCACCGTTTGCATCCCAGGGCATAATTTGTGACAACTTACAGCTGCTTGTTTTATCAGTTTGGCTTCAAATAGTCATTTTGAACATGTTCTGTGTATTGTGTATGCAAAAAGTAATGAAACCTGGTAAAAAAATGTCTGTTAGCTCTGAATACAGCAAAGACTTGAGAATACAAGCTTGCTCCACAGCATGACAGAGCTTCTGGGACAGGAGAGGCGTTACTTCATTTCTATTTTAGGTCCTGTGCGAGTTATGATAACACAGGCTGATGGTCAGGTGGGAACCACGGCCACACACAGCAGGGGTCAGGAGGCTGTGCTCTGGGAGCCAAACACTCTCTGCTTGCAAAACAACTGCACTTCGGGGAGGAATTGGGCTTTAAGAATTACCCATTCAATGGATCCCTTTGCAAGCATCCATTTCTAAAGAACCTAGAAGCAATTGTGTTGATAAGGATCATTTCTTCTGTGTTCAACACTATTGAAATCCCTGCTGCCATGGGAATTCTGGTTCTCCATGGCTGATCACAAGGGCAGTGGTAGCGTGGGTGTCTCTACTCATGACAAGAGACTGTTAATCCTGAAGGGTTCAGTGGTTTCACTACCCGGAGAGCCAGAAGGAAATGCATTCAAGAATTTGGTACCACACACTGGCAGATAAATCAGCTAGAGCTTCTGATTCCCACTTGGAAAAAACAGAACTATTTGAAAGCCCTAGTTAAGATTCTTCTCCTAACTGATTAAGTTCATCATCAAGTGAAATATGGTCACAACCATCAGAAATACAGACCACAATCTGTATTCCCTGGTTGCAAGTGACTCACTTGCATTCCACACAGAGCAAAGAGAAGCCTCAGCCAACAGCCTGACCTGCTGCTCCTCAGCTCTTCAAAGGAGAACCACATTCAGTTTTCACCTACAGACATTAAGCCCAGCTGTTTTTTGAGGCACCGCTGCTGGAAAGTAGGCCAAGTGTATCAGGGGGTCTAAATGCAGGTCTGTTCCCTCTCAGGAGCCAGGCCTGAAAATTCTCCCCATTGCACATCATATAAACACACCCTAAAATGGTAGAACTGCTTTAGAATTAAAGACAAAAATCTCTGCTCTCTTGTTCATGCACTGCCCGATAACCACAAATGGTGCTTATTCTCTTCATTTCATGGATGGGACCACGTCCAGCTCAGGAAAACGCTGTAAATAATTAAAGCTCACAACGCAGCACCCCACACATCCTCAGCTTCCTGTTTTCCCCTCCCTCCTGACTGTCAGCTGCTGGTACAGATGTCACTCCCTGACAGGTATTTTCATGAACCCCTCAGTTAGTATCTGCCCGTAGGTGAGACACTGTAGAGGCGACTGTACCAAGCCAGACTTTGGAAGCACAAGAGGCTAAAGGAGATTCCGTGGCTCCAGTTTAGGCAATGATTGTTCCTAGCAACTTTATCTGCATTCTTTCTAATAAAATAAAAGAATAAGCTGAACAACTCCATTTTAAACAGCACGTGACAACATATTAAACAGGGATATAGAACTCAACCCTACAGCAAGGGGAGATCCCTGGTATGTAAGGAACGGATGGGACCAGGCTGTGTCTGGCATGGGGCAGCCTATCCTTCCCTCTGGTCCCTAAACTTCCCCACTGAGACCCATCAGAGAGCCCATTCCTCCTGCAAGGCTGCTCCATGAAATTGTGTGCCCAGCCACAATTACGCCAATGGACCAACATGAACCACCTCAGCAATAAAGACTCTGCTTTGAGGCTTTAGGGAAAGTGGCATCACCGGAATGAACTAAGAGGTGACAAGTTAATACCAAATCTACATCATTCTGTGGAGCAGTAACTCGCCCTCTGACCTTGCTCCATTTTAACCTGTCGTCACTCCTTAAACTTCTCCACTACTGTAAGGCAGTGAGAGCAAAAAGCTTTGTACCATTACAACAACAGCTTTAACCAAGAAATGGGGCTTAAAGATTACCTCTCCCACCATCTGAAAATACAGAGATAATTGAGCCTGATTTTCTTCAAAGCTCCCCACTCCCCCAATGAGGTCTAATGGGTTCAGCATTGAACATTTAACAACAGGTGCCTTTACAGGAGGAGTTGCACAGGCACAAACAGCACCTGTGAGTGTCTTCCTCAGGAACTCTAAAGAAGGCCTCACTCTGCTCCCTGCAGCAGCAGCTGCCTTGCTAAATAAAGAAATTATATTGCCTAATATTTACAGCTTGCCCTGGCCTCAACCCCCGAGCAGGAGTTTGTTTCTATCCCAGTTATTGATTCGTTCTCATAACACACGCACAGTTCTCAGTTTTGGGGTTTAACTTGCACTGTTTGCTGCAGGCTGGTGGGAAAAATCAACCTTTTCTCAATCCAAACCAGCACATCAAGAGACAAAGAGATGCCAGTCAATAGTTAAGAGTCTCAGCTTAGAGTGACTCTCATCACTACCCCAGCTACTTAAAGAAGAAACACCTACATGGTGAATTCCGTGATCTGGAGTTTGTTCATACATGATCTAATAAACTGCATTACACTTAACAAGCCCAAATTTATAAAATATATTCTTTGATTTAATAAATATGCTCTAAATCCTAGATAATGCTCTTATAAATCCTTTAATAAAATATTTTGACCACTTTAATTATAAATGACACCTACATAAAAATAAGGTATTGAATACACCCAACTTTCCTAAAGAAAAATACATCCATGACTCCCAAAACCCACCCCAGCAATGGGGAGACTCTCGCTCAGGCTGCCCAGGAGCAGTGGCAGTGTCGGGGTGGTTTTGGGCAGCTGTGGCAGCGGCAGCCCCAGCTCGGGGAGCTGCAGGGGCTGAGCACCATCAATCAGAGCCTGTTTGCTGCAGGAGGCAGTGCAAGGAACAGCGCTAAGCATTTTTCAAAAATGAATAATAACCCAGGTACCTGGCACCTGCGTGTGACGTGAAGCATTACAAACAAATGAGGAGTAATAGAGCTTACTGGGCATAAAATGTTACTGTTTTATTTTAAAAAGTGCAGAATAAGCAAACTAGAAGTAATCACCCTGAGCACTTCCACCAACTAAACAACTTTTAAACTTTCTGAGGTCCTACAAAATAACATGATGGATTAGCATCTGCATGAGGCTATAAAGGGAAATGAGACAGAGATACTTTGAAACGATCCTAGAATTTTAGTCCTACCTTAGCTCTGTTACTTTTCAAATACTAAAACATTGAGTTAACTATTTTAATGGTCCCGATCTTCCTATTGTGTTCCCTAGGCTTTTAAAGTGCTTGGAGAAATATTATTCAGGCTTTAGGCATTTGCCAAATTAATGTCTGGAGACTGCCAGGCATTTTAAAAAGCAGTGCCAATTAAATATTTCCTTATATTGCACATTATATAATATACTTTGCTAGAGATCCATCTTGCTAACAGTCCCCCTGCTTGGAACTTTAAAGAGGAAAAAAAAGGGAGGGGGGGAAAGACCTTTAAAATGTTGGCCAGGCTGATACATGTGCAGATGGAAGGTGTGCAGCTGGATACTGCTTTGTTCAGAAAGGTGAGCAGTTACTGCATTTGCTGGGTAAAATGTTGCCAGTTTCCTGAGGGCTTCATTGCAGAGAGCTGGAAAACCCATTTTGCCATAGAACTTTATCAGTCCTGCCCTAGAAATCAAAACTGAAGTTGGATTCATCGTTACCAATTTCTCCATCTTAGCAGACAACAATCGCTGCCATCATATTTCACAATTTGTTGGTTTGAGGGTTTTTCACTTGCTTTAGCTTCCTGCTAAAGCTTCTTTGTACCTGTTTTGTCTTTCCATACAGATCCTGCTCGTGTGTCCTAATGTATTGAAAGAATTTAGGATCCCTTCAGGGGAAATACTCTCTATTTACATTAATAACCAGAGGAAATCTCTTGGTCACCAATTCCAGGCACTACATAATAAATTCCACTTGGAAAGGAGAAAGCATTCCCAGCTTCTCCTGGGAAGATGGACCAGCATCTGAAAAGAAAGATCCCTGGAAACTATTTAGATTCCTCAACTATAGCACCTTTAATTTAAATCCAAGGACTTGGGTTTCTATTCCATATCCAGACTTAGAAGAAGAGGCAGAGTAAAGAGAACTTGAGCAAACACTATTGGCTCATCTTCAGAATGCTGGAAGTTCAGAAAGATGAAAAATTAGAATTTTGGGGAGACAGCCACTGCCATACCCTTTTGCTCTCATAAATCACAAGGCTGCAGGGAAAGAAACAAAATAAAGGCAAACTTAGCTTTATTTTGCTATGAGAAAGGTAAGAGAACAAAAGTTCTACCATTCCTAGAGGACAATAAGATCTGGGGAAGGCAGTGCAGGAACACTGAGAGAAGAATGGGGTTCGTGTGTTCAACTGACTCGGATCAACATTAGCTGTCTTATTTCTCCTGAAATCAAAGTGCATTTCTAAATGCTCTTTAATAAACAATACACTGCCATTCTGCTCTGAGAGAAGTGGGGTATTTAGTACACAAATTTACATTTGGCATAGTTTAAAGGTTCACACTGAAAGAAGTGAGAGCCTTTGTTTTGAAACACAAAAATATCACGCTGTGGGAAAAGAGAGACAGTGAGAACAACTGAGTGATGGACTGAGAGATAAACATTGTGCAGTATTGTTTATCCAGGCAGCTAGCAGCACTAAATAAGGCTCCCAAAGTCACTACTGTGGTGATTAAAATCCTTTTCCGCATTTAAAAATCATTCCTGAAACTCAAAAGTGGATTGATTTCTCCCCACTATAATTAATTCCTCCACACTTAATTGCAGGAAGCTGCAATGCTTTTTCAACCCTGCACTTTCAAAGTAGTGGCTTAAATCTGCTCCCTCTCAGTTCTGTTCTGCGTGGGACCAGTGGCCACTGGTGTGTCCAGGCGATGGAGAAGCTGCTCCCAGCCTGCTGTCTCCACAGCAAACACCTCGGATCTCCCAACAGCAGAAAGACAAGAGAGAGAGAAGGAGAGCAGCTGGGTTTGAGCTTTAAATAAGGCACCACAGGCCAAAGCCAGCAGCAATGAAACCCTTCAGTGTGGTTTCCCAAGGACAGCCAAGTGTTCTGGTGGCTGCGCTGAGGGTGGTGGCCGGAGAGCTCCGGGTGCCTCTGAGACAGCAGAGCCACCCCGCTGCAGCGCAGAGACAGCTCCCGCAAAAAGCACAGCAGATGAAGACTAAAAATTGCTGCGGCGATGTCAGGAATACCGTGTTTTGTTTCCAGATCTCCCTTTTGTTTTTGTCAAGCTGCTGCTTCTTGACAGGGAGAGAGCAGAGAAGCAGTGCCAATGTTCCCTGCTCAGCAGCTCCAAGCGCTCCTTGGCAGGAGTTTGCAAGTCATGCAAGCGGCTGAGTTCTGCCATTCAGGGCTTGTCCTTTATTGCTGTGATACCTGACACCAACGGCAGCAGCGGTGCCACAACCTCTGGCACTGCTTGCATGTTATGGAGGTAAACAACAGAGATAAACTACAAGCAGTGCAATGGGGGGAAAAAAGGGGAAGCTAGCTGAGAGCTCCCACATTTGTAAATAAAGAAAGTTTTGTGTTATTTATGCAGAACTGAACTGGCTGGGAATGTTTCTGTATTTGCAATATGGCAACTCGGCACTACCCAAAATCAATAATATATGTTTGAATTTTGTTAGAAACGGAAAAGCCTCTGTACATTGTGAGAGGTATCAGTGCATCTTTCTGAGCCTGAGGGTATTCACTTAACTTCACCAAAAACAACCAAATGCAGAATATCATCATTGCATCACCTCACATCAGCTTTTTCAGTCTCTGCCCAAAGATGACCTCCCTTCATTAACTTTGTTCTTTTACAGCAAAAAATACACAAAATGACTTCAAGCTTATATTAACACATTGCTGAAATGTTCTCTTTGTTACTAGAACAGTCTTGTAAAAAGACACAAAATCGACTCTCAGATCCTAACCCACACCCAATTCCCCATGCACAGAATAACACGAAACCAGTTTACACCCATACATATATGTGCACATAGACTTGCCAGAAATAACCACTTTTTTTGCATTGATGAAACACTGAAAAAGCCCTTGGGGCACTGAGCACTGAACTGGCTACTCGGTATTATTTTAGCTTATTTGAACATCCCAACCTAGAAATAAGGGCCACGCTGAGAAAAGACAGATGAGCAGGGAGCTCTGCTTAAAATGCACAGGCTGAGGGAACTGAATTGGTGGGAAAGACATTTCTGAACCTGAGGGTTACTTTGTGCTTTGCCTCTAAGAGTCAGTGCAAGGAAGGGCCGCCACTCACACCACCAAAGGTGCTGCCAGCTGCTTCTCAGTGTCTGCCAGCCAGGCACAAACCCCACACCTCACAGGAGAAGATTCATCCAGAGCCTGGAAGGGATCTCTAGTGCTGCATCTCCAGAATTCCGTGGGGGCTGCAACTGCCTTGAAAGCCATCTCTGTAAGATTAAAGCTCGCCTCTAGCTGACTTTGCTCCCTGAGCTCTTGGGTCCGCATCTCAAGTGTTCCAACAACTGCTAGGGCTAGAAACTGTCTCAAGAAAAAAAAAAACTTTAATAAAGGTAAAAAAGCAAAGTGATTCTGGGAGCTATCGCTGCGCATGACAGGCCTGACTGCTTAAGACTGGCAAACAAAGTAAACTTCAGTGTTTTCGTGGTTGTTAGGAGGGTGTCATAAGACCTGGCAAGATTGAGGTTGAGAGAAACGACCCTTTCCTTGTGTTCAGCACTTGTGAAACCAAACGTGTGCCTAGTTTGGGGCCTCAGAGTCCAAGACAGACAGACACTGGCACAGCAGAGCCCATGAAGATGTCAGGGACCGCAGCACTGAGGACTGAGCAGTGACAGAACTGGGATGGTTCAGTCCTAGGAACAGGTGGAGGCTCTGGCCCCCTTCAGCTCCCTAAAGGCAGTGTTTGGGAAAGAGAGACAGGGTTGGACACAGGGGTATAGCAAGGAGAGGTACTGACACAGCCTGGAACAGGCAGGAACTTCTGACTAGAAAGAAGGAAAACAAATTTAATCAAGAATATGGTCAAACACTGGATGAGAGGTCCAGAGATGCTATAGGAGAGATTCAAAACTCAGCACCTATAGAGCAGAGCAAGTGAATAAAAGTATGAATAAGCAAGTGCAAAAAATCCTTTAAATGAGCATCTGTGTCTCCTGATAACATTCCGAGTATTTTAGTGTCTTATTTCACTCAAGAATCAAAACCCAGTTGTGCCAAGCCCCAAAACCGAGATAACTTCATCACTCTGAAGTGTTTACAAGATGAAGTTACAATGACAACTGATAAAACAGTAAAAAGCTGAGATTAACAATGAAACTGCTCATAACAGAGACTCAGCAGCAGCAACATCACAGCAGCATCATCGCAGCACATCCTACACACCATAATTAATTCATCGTGGTATCCAAAATTTCAACAATCTTTTCAGCATGCTCAAGTGTCTTCAAAGAATGAAGCCTTTGTAAAAGGAGAAGGCAATTTCAAAATCAGACTTCACTGATGGCTGAAGACAAAAGCTGAAGGTGCACTGGTTAAAGACCCTTGTCATGGCCTTATTGCAATAAAAAGGCTGCCAGTGGCTGTAAATTAAAGGCGTAATTGCCCTCACTGAAAACTGTTCAATTTCTGCAAACTGGGATTCTCTTTCCCCTGCATGTTCCCTCCTCATATTAAAAAAAAAATACCCTCCGTAATCATAAATGCTCCTATTCAAGAGCAAACTCTTTTCTTTCACCACTTTGAACTATTAAATAGCTGTCTATTTTAATATTGCAATGGATTAGAAATCATAGCCTTCTAAAAAGCAAAATACAATGTCCTAAGAATTACTTTCTCTTCTAAAATGCTGGTTTCCTCTAGAAAAATAGCATTCTGTCCTATATCAATTTATTCTAAAGGGAGAAAAGAAACCAAAGAAAACATATTATGCACACAGCTGGACCACAGTAACATGAAGTTTTACCTTCAGAAAAGCTTTGTTTCCTTACCTTGAACTTTGCCTTTTCGCATTGCTTACCTTGTTAATGGGTTCCCTTTGCTCTGAAATTTGCATCATGAGAATAACCAGCCTTACAAAGTCCTCAGTTTGTATATTTGTTATAAAGGTTATGTTTGATATTGGGAAATACTGATATGCCTTGCAAAGATGCATAAAGATGCATTTAAGATGCTTCAGTAGGGTCAGTGCTATAACAATACTTGTCAGTGTCTTTAAAACATGAGGATCTGCACTTATTTTTATTCAATTTGTTTAATAATGATACATAAAATAAAAAAAAAAAACCACTAAATTATGTCTCTGAGGATTGCTGTGTCCTTCAGGCTAACCACAGAGCGGCCAGCCAGACTTGCAGAGCTGGAACTGAGACCACCACAGTGCAGCTCCAGAGTTTCCCATTCCCTTGTGCCACTCCTGAGATAAGCACCACACCTGAGTACACAGGGACCAGCTGCAAAGTCTCATCTCACATCTGTGGAAGCTGACATTTGCTTTCAGCCCAGTTCCCTGGCACTGCTCCGTACCTGCCTGACCACGAACACGGAGGAACGATGCTGTCGGTCACACACAGCAAGGCCCACACCTCTGTTCTTGAGGGGTTCACCTTCCCACAAACACATGGGAAAGGATAACCCCAAATGCCCTGACCTGAGCACGTACTGTTTCTAAAATACATTATTTATAATACAATTTTAAAGTCTCAGTTCATCCGCCTGTGCCCTTCCCACCCCTCAAGGATGTACACCCAGCCCAGGACTCCAGCCCCGGTGGCTGCAGGGATGTTTGCATCAAGGTTTTCTTTCCAATATCCCACACCAGAGGCTTGTTGTGCTACAGTATTGCTCTTTTCCACTCTTAAAATGAATCAGCCTTAATCTTTTGATTTTAAGTAAATTATTTTAAGCTCTTCAGGTAGAAAACACTGCAAAATAAAAGTTCTCCATACTCCTTACACACCGTGGCCGTAAATTTTGAATCACTTTGGTATTCTGCTGTAAGACTGCTTCAGCCATCATAAATGAGTGTCTTTTGGGGGGCTTGTAGAGCCCCAGAGCCCTGCCCTGGTGTTACCAGTGCAGCCACATCAGAGTCATTCCAATGATCCCCAACTGCACACCAGCCATTGGGAACAGCAGGGGCTCAGAGCCTGAGCAGGACAAACTCTCATCACAGTCTCGCTCTTGATGTATTGGAGCAGAAATGTGATAGATAAACAGGACCCACACATCACAAAAAGCAGCAAGGCACTTTTTTTGGATCATAGGGGACATATGGAACACAAGCTCCAAGGCTTGAAATAGAAGGTCTTTGAGAGGAAAAAGGGTCTGGGCTGAAGGTTAAATATATGCACAACATGCACTGGGAAAGTCTGTGGCTCTTGGACTCAATCCTAAACCTTCAAAGTTCTGAATTAATACAGAATATTTAAGTGCCCTGAAAAAGCTCTTCAAAAAGATACACATGACCCCCAGACAGTCTCTCTGTGTTATGAAAGAGCACCATCACATTCAGAAAAGGAGCTCTTGCATTTGCAATGCTTTGCTTGGCCAGAAAGAAAATACATATTCCTTCTCCCTCGCTACATTTATGTGATTTCCTCATTGTAAGGCAGAACAATTGGCAGCACTGATGGCACCGAGCATTTAGAGGTTACCCAACACACGAAAATAAACGCTCTGCAAAATAATCAGGTGTAAGTTCTTACAAATCAAGAGACAAAAATCTTTCCTCCTCCATCCCAATTAATCCGACCTTGAACTGGTATTTCTAAACAAAACTAGACAGGAGAAATACTGCTGGAAATAAATCTTCCAGCACTTTCCTTCTTTAAGGAGTTTGGACAAGACTAAGAGGGCTACAGAGTAAGTAAAAAAGGGACAGAAGTGGATGAATGAAATGGGCACAAACATACTTCCCTGTCCTCATTATTTCTGCAGCAATTTTTCAAAATGCTGTTGACACCATAATAGTCCCCAGGGAGAACATGTTAAGTAAAGGGAGAGCAGCTCCATTTATCATCAGGGGGACAGCAAATTTGCCTGTAGAAATTATGCCAACCTGCTAATACAGCTAATCAGGAATTGGTGAAATCATACCTTGCTATTAGAAGTCAAGGGCAGATTACAGGATTTTACTATAATTACTGGGGATTTCAGAGCTGTTCGTTCTGGAGAGTACGTTCCACATTACTACAGCCAAACCTGGGGCTGGACACACCTAAAAACCTCTCTAATAACAATGTGGAACAGGTAAACATTTTACTTTGAGAAACCCAAGTTCCCCTGGCTAATCCCAGGAAAATAAAGGAAGTTTACAAGGTTTTCTGCACAAGGACTGCCTGATAGCATAGAGATACTGTTACAGCTGAAGTGGGAAATGATGTTGAAAATCTATGTTTTCCTAGGAGTTGAACTTCAGATAACTCACTTCCTTTTTAAAGTACCATTCCTCAGATAACTCAGAAATTAATTAAAAAAGAAAATCACAGGGGGATGGAACCAGATGAAAGGGCATCCCTATGTGAGAACAGGACCTCTGCAAAGCTACTTCATTTATACTCCTCACATCCAGTTGTATCATTCACAATGGGAAGAAGGCCAAATAGAGATGTCCTTATTTTGACAGAGCATACGAAATCCAGGCCTTTACAAACACAGTCAAACATTTCAATGCCTTAGTTTGGTTCTGTTGGGTTGTAGCTGCAGATAAGACTTTTGAAGACGTAGCAGCCAAGAGAGAGTCTTTGATAACCCAGTGTCTGTGGCAGAAGCTTCTCTGTCTACAGCTCACTTCTGTAAAGGAGACACAGGAATTTAACTACATTCACAGGCTGGGATGTTTATCCCCTTTTCAAAAACAGAGATCCCACCATTTGCTTTGCTAATCAGTTTTTACCCGATTTCCATTTATTCTGTCCATTTAGGAACATGTGCTCTGTACACCTCCAGTTATCTCCAGCTGGGACTTCCCACCACAACTGGTTGGTCCTTCTCGTGCAGAGGGGTTTGTCCTACAACTCCTACACAAGTGGCAATGAGATATTTCACACCATTCTTTATATGCTGGCCAGCTTCCTAAACAAAGGCAATTCATTAATTCCACGACTTTTCAGAGCGACCTGGGCCAATCCTGGCAAATTCCATCTTTTGGACTGGGTGCTGCAGAGCAGAATAAGCATCTGCTCCACAGCAGCGTGGGTTAGGCAGAGCAGCACATGGAAATGGGATTCACTGGGAAATCAGCCATGCACCAGCTCAGAAACTGCTAATAATGCACAGATAACACGAGAATGGGCAGAAAACACTGATACTGGCTTCTGACTATCAAGCAGAACTTCACCCTGATGCCTGCAGGTCTAGGGAGCAAATACCTCTGCATTAACTCTCCATGACTTGGATAATCCAGAACGCTGGGGCCAGCATATTAAAAGCAGAAGGGCTCTCTCCCCCGTCAGATTTGGTTGTTAGTTTGGGCTCAAGGACAGGTATAACTTTTACTATGAAAAATAAAATATTAATTCCAACTTACTTTTAAAGTGGGAAAAAAATAAAAGCATGGAAACTGCTTTATCTGTCTTAATGAATGAAGTTGTGGCCTATTCATCTGTTTTGTTCAAATGCATTTCCTAACAGAGACCCTCAGGAAAGGGGAAATGTTCAGAAAGGCAGAACCCTGAATAGAAAACAAATCACAAGCCCACTTCAACAGAGTCCATGACCCTAAAGCAGAGTAGATGCATCTTAGGCCCTTGTCAAGCCTTTACAAAGAGCAAATGTTGAAATAACAGCCTTTCTCATACGATGCTTCTCACACAGATGAACCTCAGTGAAGAGATGCAGTTTGCCAGTGTATTGATGGCTTGACTGGGTAGAAGTCTGAGATGCAAACACCCCTGAGGCTGGATAGTCATTTCATGGTTTTGTCATGGAGAATAATTTACTTTTTGTAACCCAAATCACGATCAAAAGGGTTACCTGCTTCATAGGTGTGGAGAGGTGACACACACGGGTTTGTAGGATTGCATGATACACAAGAGCACAGAGGCTTTATTCCCTAAATTGCTCTACTTCCTTTCAGACGACCACAAATCCACAAAAATCGCCAATCACAGCTACTTTTTGCAATGACCCATCACCACAGTGTGAGCCACGACAGTTCCTTTAATATTCTTAATGAGAACTTGGAAGATTCAGTGCCATATTTCCACGAAACAAAAAAGCACTGGCTGCACGTGCACAAAGCCCAATGCAAATGTTGCATAGCTGCGACAAATTACCTTTTTTAGCCATGATATTTTTCCTATAACATATAAAAGCTGTCCAATTTGTATGGAGCAGTAAAAGGCCCCTGGCTACATGTTAGGATGGAGGATATCCAAACAGGCCTGGCTTCCACCTGAGTTTTAATCAGAGAATGTAGGAAATATGCATGTGACAATGGTTCTGTCCCAGTTCTTTCAGCTGAATAAATGTACTTTTAACTGAGAAGAAGAGAGATGTCAGTTCAGGGCTAAAGGAATTCACAAAGACATATTTAGGACTCAGGAGAAAAGATAAAAAGACTCCTGAAATTAACATTAACAGCAGACACACAGTGTAGCCTTAAAATATTTTTAAGGTATTAGGAGACAACACCTGAAGGCTACAAATGTGTTTTTCACAAATACTTCATCTCAGTCAGCATCTGCTGCTGGGGTCATTCACCAAAATCACACACAGAAGGGGCATTTCCCACACACACCAGGGCAGGTAACGAAAAACGTGGCTTCCCCTCTTCAGAATATATTGAAATATTCACCACCAGCGAGTAAGGCACACTTGAGGCAGACAAAACATTGAAATTTCACCTTCGCCAGTGGGATGTTACCAACCCTGCTGGGCTGCACTTGGCCTTGACCTTGGGCTGTTACAGACCCAAGTCCTGTAGCTGTGCAGAGAATACACGGAGCAATTCCCGTGAAAAACATCACTGGAAATTCTCTGTGCCTGGGGAAATTCCGCGATTTAAGTGGTCTGTAATGGCATTGTGGAGTTCGTGTCACTTGCCCCCGGGTGACAATTCCCAGAGCAGCCTCTCAGGACAAAACCCCTTGTCCAGCAGCAGCCCCAGCCCAGCTCATGGTGACAACGCTGCACCTGCTCTGCGAGAGGGGAAGAAAAAGAAGCTCCCTTAAACTCTGGCATTAGTTATATGTTGCCACATGGCAAGTCCTTTTTTGCCCACAATTATATTGTAAGTATAAAAATCCAAAAGATACAGATGGCAAATGGGTCAGCTGACCTTCTGTCTTTAAAAACAGTGCTCCAAACAACAGATTTCTGCATGGAGTTTGATTTGAAAAAGCAGAAAGCAGGAAATATTAATAAAAAATTGAAAAATATTTGCACTTTTTTTGTGTAGTACCTTTTAAGACTTTTGCCAAAACATTGACTCTTTTCCCCCCAGTTAGGGTAAATAACTATTACAATTTGTTGCTAAATAACAATACTACCTTTTCAATTTAAAAATACCAATTCTATATTCTGTACTAAAAATATGAAAACAGCACCGTTTGATTGAAACAGGGAAAACTTGCTTTGCAAGCTTAAAAGGATAATTTGACTTTAGTTAACTTTAATTAACTTTTACACCTGCACTTTCCCAATGAGCTGAGGGGGAAGATTAGCCACAGTATACAATGCTAACAGGAGTTCAATTCAATATTTATTATTCATCCCAGTATTCTGCAGCAATTAATTCATTTAATGAGCAAACAGGCATTGTGAATACTAGAATGGATTTTCAACACTTCGGATATTTACGTCAGTGGAGGTAACGGAGAAAACATTTACTTGTGAGGCACTGGGATGCCGTTTTTCCCCCGTGTATTCCCCTTCTCCACTGATGTTTTCACCTCAAAACTTCCCTCACACTGATCCAGAGTCAAACCACGGCTCGTGGTGCAGCTGGAGTCCATGTGAGCTTGTCTTACTGGGACAAATTCCCTCTCTAAGTGTGTAATCCTGGTTTTCAGTCTCATTTCACTGCAGTACACCCCATTTATGGAAAATCCTCTGTTAATTCTTTGTTGCATTTAAATATTCATTTGGGGTTAGGTCTGTTGCCCAATTGTAGGCAATGTATTTCCTAGCAATACTGGAGTTGGGACTCCATTTATCAAAAAAAAAAAAAAAATTGTTTCAAACCAAGTATTTCAAGCTCTCTCACATTTGTAAAAGAACATCACAATTCATTCCCGTTATTTGGGTATTCTTGGATCAGATTTCAATTTCTTTCAAGTCCTAGTTCCTTGCCTTCATGTCAGTGACTCATATTTTGTTGCTGCACTCATGAAGCGTTTTATTAATGAAGATGGAATAACAAACACCCACACTCTGGTACATCTACTTCAGGCCTCACAGTTTTACTTTTCTCTTTGCTGGTACTTTCACACATTTGTTTTCCAGATTTCAGATGCTTGAGGCCTTGATAGCATCATTATAGAACTGTTTAATCAAACCCACAGTTGACTCTGACAATATTTGGCATTAGTAACAGCTATAACTCACCATAAACATTCCACTGGCAACTCGCTCATGTGAGGTTTTTCAGTGGCTTTTACATAATCAAAAATCATGTGGCATTAAAGAGACAGACACAGACTGTAATTCTGAATTATTCTGCTATGGCTTTTTGTATACATATGAGAAAAATCAGCAGATTTCTTCCACTGTTGTGTATAAATTTAAAAAAAAAAAAAAAAAAGTAGGAAAAACTGTAGTAGCAAAAAACTTATATGCTCCCCAAGGAGGCAGAAGCCCCATTCAACTGAGTGATCAAAAGAGAGAATTAAAAATACCTCAAATGCCCAAAAATGTGCAGGTTCAAAACCTATTTAGAGAAAAACTTGGGAAGAATATTTATTAGAGGTTATTAAAGGCAAAAATGGGAATTTCCAACAAGCCATTACAGCTAGGTCATAAGCTGGGGAAATTTAGTACCACAATAAAGATTCTTGCACATCTGCTCATTCCTAAAGGTTTATAATCCTGTTACTGGCCATTCTGGAATAAAGCATCGTGCACAATACTCTCACCAAGTACAACCACTGGTGTGCTCATAACAACACTTTCCATCTTACTTAGGCAGGAGACTACTGGCAGTTTGCTCAGGATGTAAAATTGGAAAACACTGATGAGCAACAGGCAGAACTCGCAATTGCTTCAATTACTCTCATAACCCCTTCCTTTTATAAAAACATCGATGCTACAGACTGCTTTGGGGAGCTTACTTCTTCCTGTGTTTTTTTTTTTTAATAGCATTCTGCATTAAATGGATGTTTAGCCATCTCCTCAGCAGCAAATCTATCCCTCAACACACACACACTTCCTTCACAGCTCCTGTGGACCTACACAAACAGCCAAGGGAAGAGGATCAATATCACACTATTTTCAGCTGTTTGGTCTTCACCCTTAATACAGTCAGACTGCCAGAATCTCCACGTGCGGTAATTGCAAATTGTTTTAATTTTTGCACCTAATTTGCATTTACGTTTCAAATATCCAGGCTCAGATACTCCTATTTAAACGCACAAATACCCACAAATCCTTGTTCTGGGGCTGAGAGATTGCTGCTAAAATGCTCATCTCTGAGCAAATGCTTTGACCTTTTCCCCAGCAGACCGTTCACAAGCTTCACATGAAGAATATCCAAGGGCTCCGTGATGTGAGGACACTTATCCAATCACCCCTTCACCATCTCCCCATCTGTACACGCTCGCTCTTTTGGAGAAGAGCACTGAGAATCAGAACATTCTGTTCTCTGGTAGGTAAATCAGAAGAGGGTGATTACAGTCATTTTCCAGAGGAATCTGAGATGTGCTGGGCTTTGCTGACTTGAACTCTCACCTCTCAAAATTCTGTCCTGTAAAACCTGGTATCATTTGGCATTTATACCGACAAGAATGTGCTCCTCCATACTCGTGCCAATACAGCCAAGAGGACGCTGTCACTGCACACTCCCACCTAACCCACAATAAGGATTAGTTCTGGAACAAAATTAAACTGCCTCAGACACGATTTTCCCAGATTTGACTCTCTCCAAGGAAACCACATATATTACCAGCAGAAAACACAGATCATTGCACATGGTAGCTCATTTCAGTCTCTGCCAAACTGGTGCTTTCCTACTAAAAGTAAAAAAACTTTCCCGACCCAGACATTTTATGTACCTGATATTTTTAAGCAGAAATTTAAAAATAAATCAATAAATCTTTCTTTCAATAACGAACAGGAAAAGTCATGCAAACACAAGTTTGAATTAATCTAGGTTTTCTTAAAAAGAAAAAATTTAAATGTTCTATTTTCAAAAAAGCTTCTCTTCTACCACTATTACATCTACTGCCTGCCGGGTGAGAGCACTGCTGCACCAAATTCACCCAGAAGCACATTTTAGGCTTACCAGAGAGGTAAGCTGGGCGAGCTGGGAGGCAGCAGTGGCAGTGCCTGCCCTGGCACAGCAAACCCAGAGCCAAGGCACTGATACCGGGGTCCCACACTCAGAACAGCACAAATTGAATGCAGCGCAAAACACTTTTCCAAGGGGGGAAAAAAAAAAAAAAAAAAAAAAAAAAAAAAACCCAAANAACTTTTCCAAAGGGGAGAAAAAAAAAAAAAAAAAAAAAAAAAAAAAAAAAAAAAAAAAAAAAAAACCACCACCAACTTCTGAGTAACATGACAGTGGAATTTCTGCCCTGAGGAACAGCCCTCCAGAAGAGGAGCGCCGGTCCGTGCCCGGCCCCTGAAGCACAGCTTGCTGCCGCTTGTCACTAGATGGCATCTTGGCATCGCGCTTTGAACCGCCGCGCTCCGCGCTGCGGGCACCGCCCGGGACCAAACCCTCGGAGCCAGCGTCCCGCTGAGACCTCAGCTCTCCACAGCACGGAAAACCCCGGCTTGTCCCCCTCGTGCCCCACACGTCCCGTCCTACCGGAATTCAGAAAATTTATACCCATCAATTGGCTCTTAAAAGCACACCCCACTGCGTTTGCACAAGTGACAGCACTGCCATTAAAGGGCAGTTCAGAGGGACCATTGGCAGGGGAAACTGTCTAATTTATACCCCTCATCCATCAGAATTCTCAAAAGTCTCTATCGCTGGATTCTAGAAGCAGGTTTTCCAGTTTGGCATTTGCGTGGTTTTGTTGTTTTTTTAAATCCTGGGTATTAGTACTTTACAAACACTGTTAAGATGGGTAGAATGCAAAAGAAAACCAGAAAAAAAAAAAAAAGGATATTAACTGAACTATACTTTTCATATTAATGATGCATTGATTTATTTGCCTCCAAGACTGATAAAAGCATCCAAATGAATGGCACGTGATTCCCACCCCACAGCTAAACAGACCTGGTTTGATGGGCAGCTGTACCATGGTTAAGAGTCTTGCTGTGCAAACATTTATGCAAATCAATAATTTTATTCATGTTTTTCCCAATAGCACATGTTCACCAATCCTGACTGAAAACTAAGATTCAAAGGACGAGCAAGGCAAAATTATCACTTTCCCTTTAGTTGCACTCGGATGGTGCAAGCAGAGATTTCCAGAACTGCTGTATGAAATGTATTTTTATACCCTGGTTGTTACAGTCTCTTGTATCCATCTCTGGGAGCACAGGCCACCCTACAACCAATTTAGTACTGCCAGCAGGGAAAAACATCAACTCCTGCACAGCTTTGAGACAACTCTGATGCAGACACAGATTTTTCCTGCTTTTTCTTCATCTCCATTCATTTATTCTTAGATTATGAGGATGCTCACAAGGCCCTCCCTGAAAGTCTACTAAATTCCAGTATTTAGAAGTACCAAAATTTGATTACTAGCAGCAGCAAAGGCATTTGGTTTTCTCCTTTGCTTTTCCTGCAATTCCTTTTAAAAGAAGCCCATTTCTTCCTTAGACGTGTCTTGTGTCTCTGTGTTGAGCTGTTGCACAACGCCAGCTTTTCTTTCCACACCAGAATCATGAGTGTTCAAGAAGATTCAAGGATCTTTTATCAAACCATACCTGGCATTTCAGCAGCTCTCTGGATTCACCTGCTTGTTAGCAGGAAATTTCTGCTATTGGAAATTGTTTATCCTTATTTTATTTAGTCTTTCGCCTCCTCGGCTAAAGCACAAACACAGAAGAATCTGACAGTGAAGTGAAGGAAGGCTGTGAGAACAGGGCAATTTCTTAGTTTCATCTCTCCTGCCAGAAAAGATGACACCTAACTTGATTTTAATCAATGAAAAACTCAAAATCTCCACCGGTGTCAACTTACCCTGGAGATCTGCTTCTCTAAGAATAATAAATCAGTTCCAGCTCTGTAGACACCCCACCATTACCACTCTAGGCAAGGCTAACCCAAATAAACAACACTCAGCACCTGTTTTAATAACAACACACAAGTACAGACTGATGGAAGAGGGAAAAGGCATCAATATCTTACAGGAGTTTGAATCTAGGAATAACTGGTTTGTCTTAATTCCATTCATCACTAAGTAACGTTTATAATTTGAGGATTTTCCCTATGCAACCAGTAATAGTAACACTGACTCATCACCTAAATGATACTGGAGTATTTTCAAGGAGACATTTCCAGATAATATGGAAATATTATCCATAATTTATGGAATAATGGCTGTGACCTCCAGCCATTGGGCCAGTTCCTCTGCTGGGATGAAAACACACAGCCATGTGCATTAACAGGAAGCAAAACACTGCAAGCAGATGGAGGTGGAAGGAACAAAATTCAGGATTCTGTACCTGCTCCTGACTTCTCCCATCTGCTGTGCATTAACACAGCACTAGGTTTCAGGTGCCTGGACTCTCAAATCAGTAATGTGATGGAACACTTTACAAAATCTTCCCACAATGAGCATCTCAGGTAAAATTTTCCCCTCATGCTGTATTCCATTCACCATAAACCGCTCTCCAATCCTCATGACAGAGCTGTAAAGAATTTCCTTGATTTTTCAGTAGTTCTATAGATTAGTTTGAGAAATAAAAACTAATTTAGCCAGATATTTCCCACAGTTTTATTGTTTTTATCAGTACAAGTTAGATCAGCTCTATGCTACTATTTGAGATACCTGCACAATGCACTTTTTCCCTTCTCCCCGTGATGCAGAAGACTCTCCCCTCCCACCCAACCCATTATCCAAATGCTCTGTGATGATGCTCAGGGAAGAGTTATTTTTGCTTTCAGTTCTATTGTTCTCTCCCTGCTAGTGACAGATTCATTTAATGTTGTTTTTTTTTTCAAAGAATGCTAAGATACATTCCATTCAATAGGAATGTGAAATTTAAAGAAATACACCTTTTTTTTGCAAGTCATTATCCCCAGCTAATAGATATCCCTGCTGAAGCAGCAGCAGAGATGAAGTAATTTCAGGTACTATCACATTTCTATTCAGATCACAGGCAGCAATTCTTGCAGCAATTTTATTTCTCCGCAAAAATCATTATTGTCCCTCCTGAATTACCCTGAAGAGTCCTATTTTACTCCCACTACCTTTTCTCAACATTTCTTGATTAAAAAACAGTACATGATATTTGTTACCAAATATCAATATATAGACAAGAGTTTGAGAAATGGAAACTGGGGGAAAAGCAAAGGCACTTTAGAGAACATAAACCTTTAATATGCAGGAAGGAGAATTTAAAGCAGCCTAAGAGAAGGCTGTGAAGCTGCAGATAGAAGAGTGCAGCACTTAGAGGAAGCCATAAGAAAAAGGGACAGAAATCCAAGGATCCAGCCCAAATCCATCCCTCCAGAGTTTGGCAGCCAGTAATTTTACAACTTCCTAAAGCTTCCAATAATAATTCCTTCAGTCAGATTTTCTGAGCTCTGCAGGTACAACCAACTGCCTGATGAGATTTAAGAACAAAAGAAAGGCTTTAAAAGACTCAATCACTCAGCTTAATGAAAACATCTTGAATTATTTAACAAACAATCTATTAAGCAGCTACAGCTATCAGGAAACGTGAAGTTTGATAGATCTGATTCCCCGCTGCCGTTTTATATCACAGTGTCTCCAGCCCTTTCTGTGCAGTCCCAGTGATGTGACACAGAAGTGAATTCAGCCTGAGATTGAGCTGCATTAGACTTTCATATAGGATCTGTCACTAAGAGCAGGAAAAGCAGCCAACAATTATTTAAAAAAAACAAAACCACCTGGAAATAAGCCTTTCAGGCTCTGGAACTGGGGCATTATTCAATAATTCGTTCTCAGGTCCATTTGAATTCTCATCTGTCAACTCTCCTTTTATTACCAGACTGTTCTATAAGCAATGATCTGGCAACACACTTGAAAAATCTATGTATTCGTTCTCATCCATCACAACAAACAATTTTCCAAGCAACAACAGAGACAGTGTAATTTCAAGAGCAATAAGCTCAACTCCTAACTCATTATTTTTATGCCATTGTAGTGTGGCATAAGAAATATCATGGAAAACAGGAAACATTTTCCTCTTTCCATCACAACCCTCTTCAGTACATCAAAATGCACTGCTAAACGTGCCTTTAGAACTCTTTCCATCACCCAAAAATAAGTAAAAAGTAGTTAAAGTCCAAGCTACTAAGGCTCAAGGAAGACAATTGAAACCTTATTTGTTAAGTCACTACCTCAAAGTCTGAGGACACTTTCTTACAGACAACAAAAGGATTCAGTCACAGAAAAAAAAAAAGAAAGAAAAACAGAACTCCCTGGGTCAGTTTGACCAAAAAATTCAGTAAAGCCCCCTCCCTCTCAGTACAAAATGACAGGTGTTCATCAAATCCATCAAATCTTGTTCTGCACTTGTGAAAACATTTTCTAGTTTAGAGAACACATTCAGCCAGAAAAAACACTACATCATTCTTCAAAACGTTTGCTTTTAACTGACACAAACCTAATTTCAATGCAAATATACGAAGCACCAAAAAAAAAAAACAAACCAGCTTCTAAAAATAAACCTCCACCTCTCAGACCATCATTCTCCAAGTTAACTTTTGACAAACTAACAGAAAGGCTGTGACTTTGCGTAGCAAGATGTTCCAGCAGGAAGCGCCAGTGCAGGAAGAATTATTGAAAGATATTCTTCCAAAACCTACTATATGGGATAAAAAAGGCATCCTGTCAAATCATCAGAGAAGCTACAAATCTCTTGTATACATTTTCACTTTTCAAGATATTTTTGTGTTTCCGTTGGTGTGACTAAGCAGTTTCAGAAGCCAGAGATTTCCAACTGAAAGACAGTATTCATCTGGAGGAAGTCCAACCACCTCCTCCTTTCAGGGAACTGTTAATGTTTGATGTTCATGTTTAAAACAGCATTAATCATGCCTGCAAACAGGGAAAAAAGGGTTGCCAAACATGTGAAATACTGAGTATTTCCTTATTCTGGCATAAATCCACATTCCTACAACCTCGAGTCTGAGGGGATGGAGCTTAGATAATCAGAAAGAGAGCGGAGGGGGAAACGCCCAAACTAAATGTTCATAGAGTGACATAATCCCATTTCCTGGCACTATCCAAGGAGAGGCACTTGGAAAGGAACTGTAGCACGATATTCCTGGTTTAGAGAGACAAAAAAAAAGATTAAAGGAACTTGACTGCAACAAATGATTAACTCTTAGTGACACCAGACAGCGTTGGGGATCACCAGCACCTCTGTAAATCAGGTCTGTAACACCTCAGGTTAAGCATGGCTTATGGGACACATTTCCTGACAAAATATGATATTGTTTAGAAAATGAAGTATGCAGCACAGACACAGGTTAGGTGATATCTAACCTTTGGGCCAGGATAAGGTCATTTCCTTTTGATCCAGCCCTGCTCAGTTTCCAAGCCAACAGTGGCCTTGCCCTTGCGAGCGCTTGGCTCTTGCGCGGCCCCAAACGCACCCAAACTTCTGCTTTCTTGTTTTGTATCTGCCCTCCTCACTACAATATAGAATTCCAGAGGGGCTTGTAGCTGTACTGCACCCTCCCATCACCCCAGATTTTATCCCCTCTCTGCACAACAGCGAGACACAGGCTGGAGCCCAGTCTGTGTGTGGAGATGACACAGTTCGTAGCACACGAGAGAGCCACGGGGCTACTAATGAACATAACTGCAACAATTCTAATCAGTTTGCCTCTCTTTGGCAAGACAGATATTCCCTGTTCTATATATTCACACATTAAAGAGCATTTAAGCCAACTCAAGTGCAGTCACTTCAAAAGCAGCAAGGTGTCACAGGTAAGAGTTAGTGCCAGTGATTGATGACTGAAACAATTTAAAAGAAGATCTAAACTCAGTTACAAAATCTAATCTCTTCGAGTAAAATACTTTACTTACTGGACCTTGAGGACTGTTCTTGGCACTGGAAACCAGAGTCATAACATCAGATTTATAGTCCTGAGAAGAGGGGGAAAAAAATAGTCAGATTAAACATAATAGTTGGCACTTTACATATCAGGAATAAAGACCAACATTGAGCACCACTGTGATTAGCCTTGGAGGAGCCATTAGTTAAACACTTGATTATGGAGATTTTCATTGCCATTCATCTTGTGCCTTAGACCCTTTTGACTAAATCACGCACTTTTTTGGTTTTGCCATAATGACCCCCAAGAAAGCCAGCCTGGTCTCTCTTTTAGAAGGCAGTGGGGGTGGGAAGGACGGGATGATGATACAGTACTGCCCTTCAGAAACTTTACAGTACACTTCCTGAACCAGGCCTGCACAGCCTCCACATGAAATTTGGATGACAGTTTCTCTCAGCATCTTATAATAAATGACTCTCTATTCCATTAGAGGGACCTTGGTTTCTTTTCCTACTTAGCAACAGCCCTGTAAATGTTGTTCCAAACCCCTGCAGCACAGGCTGTGCAGGAGGCAGGCCCATGGCTATGCTGGCTCACCATTCTTGTGTCAGATCTACATCTAGGTCCACCCTAAAGCAACATAAAATCCCTCATTTTCTATCCCTCAGGAAGCTTCTCCTACATCCCAGCTGGCATTTCACAAGCCACAAAGCAGTTTGGGCATGAGAGCAAGCTGATCACTCTGCTTTTACTGCAGTATAGAAACGAGGGCTTAGAGGGGTTTTTAACAGGTGATAGAAGTGCCACAGTGCCCAAACACAGGCGCAACAAATACCAGTGCAAGGCTCAGGCCTGTAATTAAAACAGTTCTGATTTTAAAAGGATATGTTAGAAAGAGTTAGCATGTTAAATTTTTGCCTCTTCCCTGATGAATACAGCCATTACACTGGTATTTATATTTTGAAAAGGTGTCCCGGGGCTGGCCTCCTCTTGTCGTGCCATTCCTGTCAATAAAGATCAGATTTACACGGCAAGCCAAGCTACACAGTTCCTCCTAATGTTTGGGAATTAAAGTCTGATAAGCTGAAATTGAGGCCATTGTGTCTAAGACAGCAAAGACTAACTGCTGTGAACTTCTTTTAATTATCATCATCAAGTATGCCTCCATGTATCAAGCTTCTAGATCCTTTATTTATAGGAGATGTGCTATGACCCAGTAGACAGATCGTATTTCAGGGTAGTAATTCTCCACTCCTTCACCCTGAGCATCCCCCAGCCTCTGAATTGTATAAACTAGAGTATCCCTCACTTTCCATTCAATTAATCCATTGCAAACACCAACTCCTTCATAGGAGCTGCCAACAAACAGACTTTACAAGGTGCAAATAGATGGCAAGCTACCATCAAATCACCTCACAGACAGACAAGCCCCTGCAGTCCAATTCCGTGATTCCCACAAAGGATAGCAATCACTGTTGGCCACTGAGAAGCTGCAAACTGAGACCGACATCCAAGAAAACCACCAAGCAAACCTTCTCTTTTCACCCCCTGGATGATTTAAGTGCTGTGCCACTGAGCAGCTGCGTATCTGCTGCCTTTTCAGGTTTTCTTCAAGCTGACTCATGTCACTGTCCTCCCCTCTGTCCCTTCACCCGAGCTTCTCTGTCACTGCTGCCCCCAGAGCCACTCCCTGCTCCTGCTTTGCCGTGCACACCTGCGAACGCACCGTGCACGGGGATGCAGCAGGATGGACGTGCAGCAGCTTGTATTCCACGCCCGCTGCCTTTCCCTCCCTTCTCAGCAGGATGCTCTGGTTCCAGAGCTCCTCAGGCTGCACGACTTCCCTGGGATCACAGCTTCACAGTGCTCAGGAAGGACTGGGAATCCAAACTAACCTTTTGGCAGGGCTGTTCCTCTCGGGAAACTCCCTGGGAGAGGCAGGCAGACAGAGAGACAACGCATTTTGTTTCACACAACTCTTTTCCAGAAGGCAGTGCCCCGAGTTCCAAATAAATATGACATTTTAAACAGCTATTTTGCAAATACACTTTTTTTTCCTCCCCCAACCCAACTAAATTTCTAAGCATTGCACAGCTCTGTGAACCAGCAACAAATTAATAAACAGCTCCAGGCCAATGCTGCATGTGGGAAACCTCCTTGGGAAGCTCGTGGTGTGCTCCCTATTAATAACTCGCTTACCACCTGCAAAAATCCAGGGACATTCAACCAGAAAATAAAAGTGAAACAGCAAAACTCCTCGGGTCAAGGTTGTTTTTAGGGGGCAGAGAATTCCAACCACAATCCAGACTAATCTAAGCCTGTTAGCAAGAGCCCGAATCCCTTCCCCAGTAATTCCAGACGCTTGGACTGGGATCCACCAAACACCCTTCTCCTCCTCCTGCATCACACAGGCTGAAATAACCATTCCCTCGCTACAGCTGCAATAGCAGCATTCAGGGGCAGCTCTCTGACAGACAAAGGAGATTAATCCTCATCATAATGATTTTCACATATAAGCCACTTTCCTCTACACCATTTCTGTGTTTACAGCAAACAAAAAATTGGTTTGTGGAGTTGCTTTCACACTCATTTTCAGGTGATGTGTTGTAATAGTATCTCGTACATGTTCAGGTTATGCAAAGTATTGTGCCACTGACAAATCATGCACTTGTCTTGGAAGCTACAGGAAAATGGAAATTACACAGTTTCAGCACTGCAGCAGCACAATAAACAAAAAACTTTCTCCCTCCTGTAGAGCTACACTTCATGTTCCTATCAGTGCCTCCTCCAGGTAATGTCTTTTGGGTCTCTTGTTTCCATTAACATTTGTATTTTGAGATGATTTCTACTTGGTACTCGAAGGTGGAATTGCAACAACCATTTACAGGCTATTTCATTGTCAGGGTCTGTTCTGTTACAAGGGCAGCTGTGCTGTGGCCATGCCAGGCTTTCCAGAAGTTTCTTATGATTCCCATTACTATCCACCTGCCCTAAGAGAAATCAAGAAATAGCAATAAAACGCTCCCTAAATTTTATATGGGGCACAGCCTCCTCCCCACCCCTCAAACTAAAGTTTAGAGTAAATGTCAGCTAACAGACATTACTATCCATTCTTCTGCCTTTAATGGGAAAAATAAATTTTGGCAGTCCTTCCCCAGTGTTAAAAGTCTTAGCTACTCCCTGGGGGTAGAAAGAATCAATGCAAGTAAGATCCATATTTTCTTTCTTGGAACACCACTACTTCCAGCAATTTATTTGACTGACTATGCCTTCTATTACCATGTAAATTGTTTCAGGCTGCAGGAAAAAAAAAAGTATTAATCTCCCCTCAGTAAGTCATAAAATAAAGAAATCAATTTCAAGGTCAATTTAGTCTAAATAACACCTGCTGCCCTTTTTGTAACATGCAGACTCCTCTGAAACACTAAGTTGCTGTCTATAAAGGCATCAATACGTGATGTCTCACATAAATCAGGGTGCTGTATGGTACAGTACAGCTGATTTGCAGGGTACCAGCTGGGGCTGGGAAAAGAGGCTCAGAGCAGGTCCCACCTCACCACACCTTTTCAACATAAGCACAAGGCTTTACAACAGAAAGTTGGAGTCTGTAGGGGTCTGTAGGGAGTCTGTAGGGGTCTGGTAGGGGTCTGGTTCTGCAAGGAGCTTGTGCCTTGTAAGGTTTTGGGGACATCCAGGGAGTCTCAGCCCCGTGCTGGGAGCACTTATGTCCATGAAGGGTGGGCAGCCTCAAGCATGAGCTTCAGAGAGGGAGAAAAAGACCAAAAAATAGTAATAACAAGAAGAAATCTTTCCTTCTATTGGAAAACAGAGTGGAATGGCAAAGACCAGAAATAGGAAATAGGGTGATGGGGTTTTTTCCCTATCGTGGAACTCAGAAAAGGGAAAAAACTTGAAAAATTCTCACCTGCTTCCATGGAGGAAAAAATTTTAAGTGGAAATCCATTTCTCTTTTGGTCAAAAACTGCCCAATCTTTCTTTTAAGTATACTTGATGTGCTCTCATTGTAGCACAAGACTGCATTTGATGGCTCTGAAGGGGCTGGATATTCCTGCCCTTCTCCTGAAAAGTTTGCCTTGAGCTCTGTGACATTTCTGGGCTGTAACAGAAGAGCTCCAAAGCCCCAGGACTGGGTGGCCTGGTCACCGTGTTCCTCCCCACTGTGGTACTTCTTTCCTATAAGATGAATACAACTATTTTTCCTTCCCCATGTCCAACTCACAGCAGTGCTGGTGCCTCGTTAAATACAAAGTTCCTGACAGGTTTTTATTTCTTCCTCTGGCTCCCCCAGCAGAAGACAGTCTGGGCAATCAGTACCCAAGCAGCAGAAGTTCCTGAATGAAGCAAATATTCAGATATTCTGGAAAGGGGACTCCATATTCCTTAGAGACTTCTCTAATACAAATAAAACAATGTCTTGAAGGCTTTTGGAAAAGGCTGAGAACATAAGGATCCACAAGGCTGAGCAGAGAGCAAATTGAAATCAATTTACAGATAAATGGTCTAACATAGGAACCATTTAAATCAGGAACAGATTTTGGCTTCCCTAACAGAGATCTATACCACAGCTCTGCTCCAGGATATGGAACACCCCACAGGTTTCTCCAGGCACACAAAAACGATGCTCCCATGCAGAAATGGCACAGCAGAATTCTCTCTAAAACTGGTGGACAGTAGTAGGTGGTGTCCAAGGCCTTCCCATCACTTAATGCATGGGTGAATTTAGAATTATTGAGGGGTTTCACTTCTTGTTCTACATAAATACCTTCCCTATTGCACACAGAGAGAAAACCAACCCCAACTCTGTCACTTAGAGCAGGGACTACTCAATGCTACCCCTGTTTCACAGTTCATAATTAGCACCAGAATGTGCATCCATTTTTTATATTTATAGTCTTTGCATGTATTCAGCTTTATCTGGAAGATAGCATCAAAATATAATTTAATCAAGTCTAATATATTCATATATTTATAGAGTATAATGACTCCCCTATGATGATATACTAGCAAAAAGGAATGCTGCCCTTTTCCAACAGATAACACTCAGTGAATCAAAGGTTATGTAGAAATAAATTGGAAAATATAAAGTCACAGAAAAATCATTTATTTTTGGATATAAAAGAATATTTCATTTTTTAAATCCATGGTCCTGAATCCTATTTAATGCAAACTTCTCTGTGAAATCCCACTATCACAAGCCAAGGATAATGGCTGCATGTCAGGAGCTGCCAATGTACTGATTCAGTGAGTCAAGAAACAAGGATGAGATTTACTAGGAGTGATAAGCATATTAATGTTATATCATCTAAAATCATACAAATACTCATTTTGCAGTTGAATGTGTCTAATAGCATGAGATTCCACAGTAGAAAAACAAACAGAAGCCCGACATGGCTGTCCAAGGGCTCAAAAGATTAGAAACACAAAAAAGAGCGACTTTTTAAAAAGGGTTTATTTGTTGAGGTAAAGGGGTAGAAAGAGCAGTGGAAGACACACAAGGAGCCTTTTTTAATGGGAAATTATCTTTTCAATGTGCCAAGAAGAAGCTTCGGAATCCTGAACAATGAAGCCCTGTAAAGAACAGGGGGAGATGTCTCCCAAAGATGAAGAATGTAAGCAGTGCAAGAAGAAACCCAAAATATTCCCAACTACTTCTGCTCAATTGAATGGCTACCTATTTCCTAATCCTCAAGCAGTCCACGAAGTGGGTAAATTATTGCAGCATCTGCTGTGAGAGCAAGGTGGAGAAAGAGACGAAACAAGTGGAGAATTAAATGAATACTTCCAAAATGTAATCGCAAAGGGCACACATGAGCATGTCTGGCATTGCCTATTATCTCCCCAGCAGAAGTACTTCAGGTTTACCGAGGCAGGAGACTTCAGCAACCTACAAGTCACTCAGGAACATTTATCTAGGAGTGTCGCTGTTACGTCCAAGACGCATAAAGAAAACGACAGAGTCCAGGCTCATGAACAAGTGGAAGCCGAAGCTTAAGCACTTTAATAATTTTCTGACTACTTTTATAAAATAAATCGCAAAAGTGTGTTGAGTGGCGGTAGGTAATTGGTTCCTCGGCCATCCACCCCTTGAGAGGATTGGCCAAGTCCTAAGATACCTATTCCGTAATGTTTTCAAAGTCAAAGCCATAACAACCTTGCAAGAAGTTTATAAAACTGCGACCTTGTTTAAAATAGTTTACATAGGAAAGACAGTCTTCTCACAGAATACTGAGAAAAGGCTGAAGAATTTCTCTGCTTCTAGATTTTCAGCACCTACTTTTTTACTTTAGCACCTAATAGGAGCATTAGAGACGATCAGGAGCAGAATCTGCAGAGCAATGATAACCATCGCTGAGGGCTCGGGGCTGGAAGGGTTTGCCCCCTCACTGTAACAGCAGCACACATCCCCACGGATCTCAGCACATGAGCCCTGCCCTGGCTGCAGGGAGCACTGATCAGGACAGCCCCAATGACACGGCAGCTGAGTTCAGACAAGAAATAAAAAGTTTCTGTCTTTGCTAGAAGCTCAGATAAACCCAGCCGGGCCGTATTTCTACTCCAAACAGCCTGGGATAATGTTCCCCATGATTCCTGATTTTCACCGACCAAAGCAGAAAGTGGTGGAAATCTCACAGGAATATTCTCTCATGGCAGCCCATCACCAAAACCTCCCATCAGGAAATGCTTAATTCATCAGCTATCCAGCATTTTCGTTAAGTGAATTAAAGGCAAAAGATCAGCCACAGGATGTATGCACATTATTTGTTCCCCAGGCACGGAAATATTTCTTATACTAGAGAATTTTCAGTCAATGATTATATTTTAAATCTATTACCTGCCTGATCACAGAAGCAGGATGCTCTTCACAGAATACACTTTTAATGTGACTTTCTGGCACCGGTTAGAATGGAGCCATGCACAAACCCAAGCTTTAATATTCTGCTATAACAATACACCACCCACCTTGCATTGTCCTGCCCCAAAATGCTCAGGCAAGTTGTGATCAAGTTTCTAGGGCTGAGACTTCAGAAAATAATCAATATAAGCATATTTTTACATGACTGAAGTTTAGAACTGGTATCTCTTATATTACTGTAAAATTAACAAGTATTACATGGAGTCTTTTAGAAAAAAAGACCAGAACACACTTTTCCCAGTCTTTGCTACATTACATGCAGATAAATTTCCCCTGTAGGGATGGCTGCTACTCTGACATGACAGAGTCTTGACTCAGAAAATAAATGTTTCACTGCTGTGGAAAATTAGCAGTTTTTACAGGCTAAACAGTGGCTGCCACCCTTCTGCTTTAAATGCCCTTAGGAAACACAGCTGACTGCTTCTCAGCTCCCAGGTGAATAGCACAGAGCATCCTCGAGCTGTCCAAAGCATTCTCATTTTTCCTTCCTGCTACTAGCAACAGCTTGCCATGGATTCTGCTTCCACGACTTTAAAATGGTAAGAACTGATAATGATATATATTTGAAATATTACTACATTACACCTTGTGCTGGGATTTTTGACAAGTAACCTTCCCTCATGTCCTATCAGGGCAGCATTCTGTGCACTGCCCCGGACCTGGGGAGTTCCCCCAAGGGTATTGTAATCCTCGGTTTGCTTCATTCAGAGGAAAATTTAACATATGTACCACCCGTTATTTGTTAAAAGATTATAACTATAATACCCGTTCTCTGAATGCCATTTCAATACACACCTGCAATTCCCAGCCACCTTCTGCCCTGAACACTTGCTGGTCTAGCACAGATTTCTTTTGGCATGGATAGGAAAACTACAGTTAAGTATTTCAATTTTCCTGATACTACTAGTGTTCATGTTATTTTTCAGGAAGGTTGATGAGGCCTGAAATAACAGGAGATTTCTTCCCTTTATTGAAGAAATACATATAAACGCAAACAAAACTGAGGAATCAATTCAAAATCCTAGGATAGCTTTCCAATAAATAAAAGTGAAATGAAAATTCAGTTGCATGCAGCTATTACAAGCTCATATAACTCTCTGCCAAGATAGCACTTCAGCTCCGTGTTTATTTCTGTCGGAATAATATGAGGAATGCTCTGTCAGTTGGAACTGGATTACAATAAATAAGATTCAATTTAAGAATAAATGGCTCGAGTCCTGAGGGCAATTTAAAATTTGTATATTTAAGAAAAATAAATCTATATCTCTTGCAAGGAAATAATACTTTGGACAGTGAGTTTATGAAGGGATACAAGCCATGAAATTATGTAGCTGCTGCTTGTGTGCCACAGTAGCTGCCAGCTTAAGAGAAACAGCAGTAAAACACAGCAGCCAGAGAGGAGGAAGGGAAATGCCCTGAGAAAGTGCTGAAACATGCAGAGAATGGATGCACCAAGAATGGAAATTAAGGCAAAATCCTTGTGTCACTTCCCCGTAACAACCTCCCTGCTCTCTGCCATTGGGGTACGCCTGTTTCCGTGGCATGTTATGGAAACTGGAATAACAGCAGCCACATGAGTTCTGCCAGAATTTTCAGGGTCTCTGTAGTGCTCTAAGATTCTGGAACTTAGAGCAAAAAGATGTGACTGCACTCAAAACTGAATGAGGCCATCCCTCCATAGCCGCTCTGCTGGACCTGTATCTCCTTCCTAAAGACTTCTCCTCAAGGAAGTGGAACCCAGAGCCATCGTTTGTACCTAAAGCTGTGATCCCCAGAGACACTGTGAATTTTGTCCCTATAGCAAGACCTCAAATAAATGCCAAGCTGGAATTTTCATGGATGTTGTGGTTTGACACTGGCCCAACACCGGGCACCCACAAGAGCCACTCACTCACCCTCCCCTGCCACAGCTGGGCAGAGGAGAGAAAAATTAACAAAGGGTTCATGAGTTGAGATAAGGACCAAGAGAAAACACTCCAAGGGCAAAACAGACTCAACTTAGACATACAAAGTGAGATTACTACTAACAGAGTCAGAGGAGGATAATGGAAGTAAAACAAGCCCTTAAAAACACCTTTTTCCCCTAGTTCACAAGAATTAACTTCTGCTTAACTTGGGTATTAGTCCAGATTTTTAAAAGTGAAACAGTTCAGAACCAAAAGGATCATATCTTAGTCAAATGTGCTCCTTTCCCAGGCACCAGCCCTTGGCAGCAGCACTCTGTGGCACATATACAGATATTTCTCGCTGCCAGTGACATTGTCTATCAGCAGTGACCAGTGTTGTTGCCACAGTACAGAAGTAATTCCTCAGACCAAAGCACAGGCAGAGCACCTACCCATATCCATGTGAGAAATAAGCGCATGTGCACACAGGACGGAGCCTTGGCTTCCTTTTGGGCTAACAGAGAATACTTCAGGAATGTCAGACCCAGCATCTCACCTCTAGCCCAGCCCCTGGCTTCAGGTGTGGCTGAGAGCACCCTCAGCTCAAACCAGGCCACAAAGGAATAGATAAGTTTCTACTTATGGAATTCAGGTTGTTCTTTGCAAACTGGATGTGTCCATTTAAAATAAGGGAAGACAGCCTGGGTTTAGGCTTTCTGAAAGTAACCTACATTCCTTGAGCTGCAGCAAAAGGAGCTCTCAGTAATGATTTCACTAGAGAGTAGTTCAGTATGCACGAAAACCTCTGAGCAAAGGTAGATGTGCCATCCCGACAGAAAGGCAAATGCACCCAAAAAACCCTCCAGACCAGGGAAATTGTGGCACAGGCCTTTCCTTGAGGTCACACAAAAAACCAGCAGCATGGTTTCCTCCCTCAGAAGGGAGGGAAAACCTGGGAACAGCTTGGACCGAAGAGACCCCACTTCTCTGCATGGCAGCCCAAGACAGCTCCTACCCAAGCCCCATTAATATTAACGGGCTCCCAAACACAGACGCCTTCACCCCTTTAAGTCATAAAGCTGAATCATTTCCTAAATAAAGCACTGAAATCAAACTTCTCCACAAGCTAAAACCTCGCTAAGTTACCAAAATGCTTTCATTTATTCATGATGAAACTTTCATCTCTGGTTGCTCGCTGAACAGAGCTGGGAGTCCAAACGATTTGTGGCTGTTTTAGTTTCAAGGCATGAAGATGTGCAGTTAGAGCTCTGGGTGGCTGTTTGCAACACAAAATTGTACGTGACAGGTGTTCATTTCACTTCTGAAATGGACATCAAATTCAAGGAGAGATATCTATAATACTTTCAAAACAGACAATCTCCCTAAAAATAGGCTTTGAGGAGGATTAAACAATCTATGAAGAAGCTTAAGGGACAGAAGAAGAATTTTAAACAGTTCCTCCTGGTTTATAAAAGCAGATCAGCAAATTTCCAAGTCATTATTGGAAAGTGCAGGGTGAGAATTTTCCCCAGTTTCCCCTTGTGATGGGCTCTGCACCGATACCCAGCTGAGGCCTGATGTGGTTTCTGTCTCAGCAGTTGCATAACAGGTTCCATCTCGTGTACCCTGACACAAGGGACACAGGATTTCCTGAGGCTTCCAGCACTGGAGTCCTGCAGCACAGCCAGCCCCAGTATTCCTGGGTCACTGTGCCCAGCAGACATCCCAGGCTCCCAATACAAATTAGTCCTGACTTAAGAGTGTGCTCAACCTTGGGATATTTGAGAGATCCACTGCTACAAGACAAACGCTTTCCAAGCTTATGTCCATCATCACACATACCCCCGAAATGACAAGACTGCCTTTTTTGAGAGAGAGAATGAGGAAGCACCGATTTCACCAGAGGTGGATTTGCAGATTAAATTATACAGAGATGTTCATTTCAACTTTTGGTTGGCTTTATCAAACCAAACATACAGCCAGTGCATTACTGCCAACATGTTCAACATGGAAGCACAGAGGGAAAGGGAAAGAAACATCAGCCCCCAGCTTGCACCAGCCTGCACAGAGAGCTGAGCCTTCCCATCCCAGAGCTCATGCACAGCTTCTGCCAGTCACAAGTCGAGCTGCAGGGTCTGCTCTGACAGCCTCAGGATGAGAATAGGCTGAATATTTGTTCCAAACAAACATGGGCTATGCTGTGGGCCCCGTTCTGCCTAGGGTTGAAATTCAGCATTGAGCAGCACAATACTGCAACTTCCAGTCACTGCAAACCCCTCTGCTTCTGCAGATCCACAGGAAATAGCTGGAATGCAAACAGCTGCAAATGCGGATGAACTATATTTTGCATCTCCTGCTGCTTGTCCAAACGTCCCCCCACCCACAGCAGGTACATTCCAGCAGCCAGCGCTGGCTCCTGGTGTTCTGCTCCGTTTCAAACACAGAACCAGCTCCCTGGTTATTTACTAAAGCTGAATTTGCACGGGAAGTTGCTCTACCTGGGACCTGCTCTGTTATCTGAGGCTTACTGATTCTTAAATTAGAGTCACTGGATTATAAATCAAATGGCATCTAGTTCAAAAGTACCCACAGCGGTGTTAGAGCTCCCTGTTTGGCAGGAGCACTGACTGCCCTGTGAGGAAAGGAGACTCACTAAAATGAGCACAGAGCCAAAAATTTTTTAATGTCCCAAACAAAACCATTTTCTTTATACGTAATGAAGCATCCATTAACAACAGTCAGCCTGTAAATAACACCTCTGTAATAAAGGGTGGCTTTTTTTTGTTGTGTGTCCAGAGGAACAGTGGATTTTGGCACGTTTCATATTTTGGCCTTCACTCTTTCACTCCTCAAGCACTGAGGAAGCAATGGAAAAGAGATTATCGTCTTAAAGGAAAAGAATCCTGCATGCAGATTGCGGGGCTTGATACCAGAAGCCATAATACCCCTTTGTATGCAGAAAAGTACTGATAAGCACTGCAACTCCGAGAGCCAATGTTCACACTGCAGCAGCCTGAAGGTGGAAATATGAATTTAATGCTAAGCCTACGTTACATTTTTAGTCTTTAATCACCTAGGGCTGTGCAGAGAGCAGCTCCATCTTCCCAGCTCTGCTCTCACTGGAGCAAAGGCTGAGAGATCAGAATCCTCTCCACTCTGCCTGCATGGCTGGGGGAAGGAGGGGGAATGAGGGACACATAAAACCTGCAGAACTGAGTCCCCAGCAGAACAGGACTAACACCAAAATACTTATCAGACCAGTGATGGCTGCTCCCTATTCCCCCGAGTTCATACTACATGGAATACTGAAAGCCAAACATTGATCAGAGCTGTTCTATCGCTATTTTTAAGTCCCTAGAACCCTTTCCATGCCCTTAAGTCATGGAATTGTAAATCACTATGAAAATTAAGAAGCCTTTTGGGGGTTTTCTGATTTACAACTAATATTTCCAGGGTGAAAACTTGTTGTGTTTTAAACAGCCCATGTTTACATCTCTGAAATTGTTCGGCAATACAATGTACTCATTTTACAAAACTCATTAGAGCAGCAATCCAAAGAAAGTGTTAAGAAGACTTCTATAAACACTGAGGTTTTCCTCCTTGCAAATTAGACTGACAAAATCTCTGGCAAAGCCCAGACCAAGAGTTTCAAAGAGTCAAACATTGGCTTCACTCTCATTCCATTGTTCCCCTGAATCTCTCTCTTTTTTAAACAGCAGCTATGCTTAAGCCTGGAAATAGTCAGAAGTGAATCTTCCTCCCAGAACATTTTGTGCTTTCTTGCCAAGTCATCCTGCGAATGTGCTTAACTACAATTTACAAGTCAATTGGTGCAGTGGTTACATCTGACACCCATCAGTCATCCTGTCCTGCCCACAGACCGGGCAAGCTGCCTGCAAAATACCTTGTCAGTCTTTCAGGCACTGCCTTAACCAAACAGAAATGGACTAATAGCAATACCAAGTTGTCACTCTACATTTATCAACAAAAGGGAATAATTTTCAGGAAAATAATAATAAGCTCTCCTCGCAGTACTAACGCTAAATGACCTGAAAAACTTTCCTAAGGGACTGAAGCCATAGAACAAAGTTTCATTTCATCTTCATAGATCTGACAGCTCAATTTCCCAAGTTCCCAGGGACCTTCAGCAGTGCTAAACAGAGGCAGTAACAAATGTCAGTGTTTACTCTGAGATCTCTTTGTTAAAGCTCTCTGTACTCAGCAGTCTTTAATAACTTCTTTAGGCACAGCCAGAGCATGTTCTGCATAAAGCAACCAGGAGTGACTCAGCAGAGTGTGTCTATTATAGCTAAACCAGACGGAATTGCTGTATTTAACTCACACAGATAATCATATGCCCTATTAAGTCCCTTCCCCTACCCTGGTAAGGAAATCAGCTTCGTTTTCAAGCACCACAACCCCAGTGCTTTGCTTTTGCTTTGCCACCTGCAGTCCCAGGCATGGCCTCGTGCTCTCATCGCTCACACCTGGAGATGAGGTGCTGCAGCTTTGGAGCTGCTGCTGGCAGGGCAGGAGGTGGGAGAAGCACCCCACTGCAGGCGTTCCCAGCTCTGTGAGGGCAGTGAGTGAGGTGGGTACACACCAGGAGTTTCCTGCACCTGGTTTACAGTAAGGCTTTTCTTTTCAAAGTAGAAGAAAAAGCAAACAAACCTTGAATTTCCAGCGCAAGACTTAACTGAGCTGACTTGGCTTTCATTATTTAATGAAAATAAGTAACCAGTACAATCTCTGGGGGCTTTACTGCCATTTAAAACAATGTTTTTGATAACCTGTTTTCCTTTGATAGTACATTTGGCCAAGAACTTTTTCTGAATGCTACACAACATTCACAAAGAGGAAGAAACAGGATCAAAGAAAAGAAAATACAGAAAAAAAAATCAGCAAAGGAGCCAGAAGAATAAGACAGTTAACTAACTTCAAAAAGCAGGGTATACAGCTCAAGTCATTCCTTAGGGCCATCCATCTAACCTGGTTTTAAAAGCCTTCAGTTACGACAACTCCACTTTCCCCAAGTCATTTATTCCATTTATTTCTTTTAGAAAGCTTTTCCTAATGCCAAATCTCGATCTCTTTTGCTACAATTTAAGCCCATTACCTTTTGCTCTTTTCCCCGTGGATCTGCATTATCATCATTACCTGAGTCTCTGCAGCAACTTCTCCTGCATCTAAAGACTGCCAGCACAGCTTCAGAGGTTTTCCTCTTCCTTAAACTAAGCAACCCCTACTTTTTCAGTCTTAGCTCACATACAATAATACAATGAATAAAAGTCACTATTTTACATAAGTTTGGGCAGACGATGCATGACAAGAATTGAAGGCGAGGCTGAACGCGAAAGATCTTGAATTTTTCAACAATTTTGGAAAGTGGCATAGCACCTGAATCATTAATATTCATAGACAGATATGCACACACATTTACAGACATCTTTGCTTTTGGGGTATTTTAGCATTGTCGGATCAAACCTTAAAGGATTTCCACACCTATTTATTTCTAACCACACGCACACCTAGCCAAGCCAGCCCTCAGGACTAGAGCATTGTTCCTGAGTGCAATGGTCATTTCAAAACTCCCAAAGATGAGCGTTATTCAGCTTTCAGGAGCTGGTTATTTTATTCAGGCCTGGAAAGCACAACCACAGATGGCAGCTTTTGGCTCCAGCACCAAACTCCCAGTTGCAGCTCCCTTCAGATGCAGAGTTTTCAGCTGGCCCACAAAACCAGAGACAGCTGCAAAATTTAGAATCTGGTCAGTCTTTCAGATTGCAAACTCCCAATGTAGTTTGTTACTCTCAGCCCTGCGGTTGGAGATGCTGGACGTGGTCCTGTGTCCAGGATCTCCGAGCCACAGCGGTTCTCTGAGTGAAGGACACAGGAAAACACATCTTTCTGCATGTTCCAATGTCAAGTTCCTCATTCCCACTCCACTCCAGGAACCCTGATCCACTCTTAGCAAATAAGCACTGCTGCTGATACAGATGGAAATACAGTCACACAGGTGCAGACGGGGTTTATTTGTAGAAATATCTCTCTAAACATAATTAACAATTAATGGCAGCAAAGAGCAAACACATTATTTGTCCTTTTTTTTTTTTCACTTTGAACCCAGAAATAGCAACCCAGCAGGAGAAATACTCAAATCAAATGAGCTAATGAGGAGACTATTCCTGTATAATGAGATCCAGAGAAGTCTGTACTTGCCTTAGCTTGTTCTATTCATAGTATCTGCATTTTTCACTCTGCTGTTTGGCCTCCACACACTCCTAATCTCTACCTACCAACACCACCATTCCTAAAGTTTTATCTGTGGAAGAGCAGCAGGTGTTAAACACTGGGCTGGCAGTCACATGACAGAGTTCTTCATCTACTCCTCCCAAAACCTGGTCACCTTTGCAAGGCTGAAGGGATAACCAAAGTCACTGGAGATTTGGAACATGGAACAGGAAATCATAGAACTGAAATGAAATATACTTCAAATTATGTGTGGTTTTCTTAATGAACTGTCTTTCTAGCCCAACAAAATTAGATGTGTTCTGTAGTAGAATCAGTGCCTTCTTACAGGTGCGCTTGCCAAACATCTTTTAATTTTATATTCATTAGCTGGACAGTTTGAGAAAAGCCAAACGTCCTTGAAGTTATCCATGCCATAACAAAAAAAGTCTTTTGTTGCATGATGAATACTCTTACCCATTTAACCATGAGGTATCTTTATAAATCAAAGAAAATATTTCTCTGGTTCGAAGTGAAAACCAGAAATTTCTCCTACTTGGGTATCTTCTGAGCCACCAGGTGCTGAAGTGAAGCTGTCTCAGGGAGCCTGAGCAGCAGCAAAGTCACCTGAAGACTGGCTGAGCTCACCCTCGTACGGCAGCGATGCCCAGGAACCTGGGATACAGGAATCTGGGCTCCACTGTGCTTGGCACGGATCCTTGCCTTGGATAATGTAAGCACAAAGGGAAACAGACAGCAGGTAGAATAATGAGGTTGGGAAAACAATAGAGAGGCTAAATCTGGTAGAACAAGCATCTGCTAAAGCACACCAGCTGCCCAGCCACACCAGGAGTGCTGCCAGTGTCACAGCAGAGTTCAGGTCTCACATGCTACTCACTGACCATTAAAAAAAAAAATAAAATAAAGTCCTCCTGTTTTACAAAAGGAAAAAATGTAAATTAATACACAGTTTCAAGGAATACAAACATGAAATTTGAGATCCATTTAATGATTTATGTGGTCAGAGATAAAGGTCTGCAGCTGAAGTAAAGAGGAAAAACTCCTCAGCATGGGAAAATGTTTATTAAAAGGCAGAATGCACATTCCTAAGGCAGTTACCTGAATGTACCTGGCTTTATTAAAGGGATCAGGGCCCTCAGGTCACAGTGATCCTTATTTTTAGTATGGATTATCTCTCACAGAAGTTCAGGCTGTGTCGTGGAAGAGAAGACAAACTCCTGGAAATGCCACTGCAGGTGAACTGGAAAGGGGTACCAGGGACAGATGCCTCTCTTCCAGCCCCAGCTGGGCAGGATGGGGCCACTGGGAGCTGGGGAGGTCATTAAATTGGTTTGGAAGTCACAGAAGTTGACAGCTACTGCAGGACACGAGACAGGCAGGCTGGGGCTGGAGTCCTGCAGAACAACCTTCACCGCGCCCAGGATCTGTTTGCCCACGGCCTCGAGCGCAGAGTGACCAACAGCCTGGGACACACACACACAGGACACGGGGGGACAGTGGCCACAGCCAAAAAACCCACTACTACTAATAGCTAAACTCATCTGCTAGTACCCTAAACTAACAAAAAATGAGGAATTATTAGTAATTTCTTAGAAATTTTGTGTTAATACAGATCTCCCTACCTTCCTGGATGAAGGATGTCAGGATATTTCATTCCTCAGTTTAACAGGAGCTGCACCAACTACACATGTTCACCTTCCCCCTGCCTGGGCAGGACTTTACTGATCCTTAACTGGGGCACACAACTTCTGTCCCATGAGAATGTGACAAAACCAACATCTAAATAATGTTCTTACAAGAGCTATCCCTGCCTTTTCCCCCTTTTTATTAAAGAAAGCTTCATTTTAGCTGACTTTTTCTATTCCAAAACTGCAGGGTGCCATGCATCAAAAATAGATTATTCATTCCTATACATACTCAGCTTCTTAAATGGCATCTGCAGCTTGCCAGGCTGACTGTAAATGGAGCTCCCGAGGAACTATTAGGTCTTCTAGAGATATTTAGGACCTTTTAAAATCTTTGTTATTTAGCTTCTGATAGTTCCATCAGGACCATAAAATCTATCAGGTAAATAGGTCTTTAGAATTATCATTATTTAACCACACATTAGTGGTTCCTAATGACTACGAAGATGCTGTTCCACTCCACTGAGTAGGCTCTCGTGGCGTATTGATACGCACAGGAAAATGCACACAAATGTGTGTATTTACCTGTTTTGATTGTTGACTGCTTGCAGAGTTAAAAGACCTTTTAATATGTCTCCTAAAATAATTACAATGACATAATTAGGGAAAGTTCAAGAGTAACCATTTTTAAATGGGCACATTAAGTAAATTTGTTTCCACTGTCCCAAAACCCTTTGCTAAATATGAGCAGTACTTTTATAAATAGGCAAAAAATATAATTCCTTTTTCTTTGTAATAGCCTAGCAACAAGACACAAAATTCCTTCTGAACTACCACTAATTACAACACTAATTCTATTTTTACAGACATTTGGGCAGCCTGGTTTCAGCTGACCACTGGGAGCACACGGACAACCCGAACAGAAGCAATTGCTGCCTGTCCTCAGCACAAAAAAAATGAAGTTAGAAGAAAGGACAAGTTCCCTCAGATGAAAAGCAATCTACAGCTCTACCTCATTCCTAGAGTGATTGAATAAAACATATCCTAAAGAGAAGAGAAGGGGGGAAATTAAAACCATAGGAATAAGGTATTTTTTGCTGGCGTGTGATCCATGTCAACCACACCCACAGGAAGCCACTGAAGAGCCCTCAGGAAGACAAACACTGCGAGCTGATGGGGAGCTGCACAGCCTGCCATCAAATCCCAGAGTAGTGCGCCTACAAGGATAGGGAGAGGTGCAGGAAAAAGTCAATAACACCAAGAAATAATCATCTAATGGACAGTAATTTGTGTATTAGGCAAATCCTGTTTTCAATCACTTTCCCAAGTCAATAACTGTCTAACTCTGCCCAAAGTCACAATGCAGAGGTTCAGTCTGCTTTTGGAACAGATGGCATCGCCAATTACTTGCCTGCAATGACAATGGTTGTACAGACATGCCACAAAGTCAAAACAACGCACATTTCTCCTAGTTCTACCATTAACCATAAATCACTCCATAGTCTGACCTGTTGAAATATCACCATTCTATTTTATAATAGACATAAAAATAATTTTTATATATGTCTGTTTTATAATAGACAAAAAATATCGAATATATAAAATGTGTATGTGGAGAATAATTCATATCATATGTACATTTATAGTTGTAATTATTATACAATATATAGCTGATATTTACATGAATAAATTTTTCTATAATTGCACATTCTTTATATAGTAATATAATTATAATTATATCATAGAGAATATCGTTTTATACCATAGAGAACACAACTCAAGATTCAGGGTTGGTCCAAACGGAACACTGAAACACCTTTAGGAAGCTTCCCTGCACTTTTTGCCCTGAATGAACTCTCCATCCAAGGGTCCTTTCCAACCACATCCCATTGTAACTCACTACAACTGCATCTGCATTGAAAACATCTTGAAATTGCTGAAAGACCCTGTAGGCAAAATTTTATGGCGCAATCATCATAAATCCCCCACCCTGTAACTGAAAACAGATCCATGAAGTTTTGTAAACTGGAGGATTTGGCACTGAGTGATTAATAAAGACATCAGGAGGACACATGAAACTTTTAGCACTCAGGCTCCTGCTTATTGATGGGTGAAGCTAAAGAGGCCCTGCAGCAGAATTATCCTTATATGATCTCAATCTGTTTTCCATTGATTTTTCTTACACAGCAGTAAGTTTTGATTAACTTTTGGAGCAGCAATGACTACTTCAAAATGCCCGGAATTGATCAGACATAAGGATTTCCTGTTAAGTAGAAATTAAAAAAAAATATTTCTTCCAATATCACAATTAAGAAATGCCTTTCTCTTTGCAGAAGTATAAATGAAAGGGCTGCCATGTTTCTATGGCCATTCTGTTGACTTGGAAGGTCATTAGGACATCTCCCAAAAAGGTGAATTAATCACAGCGAGAAGTCTTTCCAGGTTAACACAGCACAGCACTAGGAATCCTTGGTGACTGCACAGCTCAAATTGTTAGAGGTACCAGAAGATCCCACACCTACAGGGACTGAAAATATAAAATACTTGCAATAACCCAACATAACCAAACCCACTCCTGTAAGTAAAGCTTTTGAAATAAAAGCTGCCATAGTAACAGTTGAATCTTTCAGCCTTGTGTTATTGCTATCGATAACCACCCACAAAAGCTTTTTTGTCAGGTCTGATATGTATCTGGGTTTGGCTTCTAGAATTGCCTCCTGCTTTAACTTACCCTCTTCTTCATGAGTTTTCCACAACTGGAAACGCAGTGGACTCTCTCCTAAAGCTTCCCACCTTGTAAATGGAGCAAAGAACAAAGAACAGATTTGTTTTCCTCAAGGTTTTGCTGACACCCTTTGAAATCTGCAGTTCTGTGGTAACAGTTCTCTTTTACTTTCCAGATAGAGATCCAAACTGGCAGTGCAACATCCCAGGATCAGCAGATCACTGTAGCTGCTCGAATCATTAACTGTTCCTAAGGTTTGTGCAGCTGAGCTCACCACACAAGCTCTTCTAAAGGCAAATTTTACATGAGCATTCCTGTACTCTGGTAGGAAAGTGATAAATAAACTGGATGCCAGCTCCATGCAGTTCAACTTCCAAAACACCTTCACTTTCCACAATGGCTCTCTAAAATGACACTTTCCTCCCTCCAGCTTGATGGGAAGCACGAGTTTGTGATTTTTTTTTTTCCAGACACACTTGCTCAATAGTCTGCTGCTACATTCCAGGTCATTGTAACTCACAACTTCCTCTATCTCCTCAGCATTTCATATTTTAAAGCATTACAATCTCTTTTCCATAATGTTATCTAAAAATAACAACATCAGGCTGGCATAAAAACCCACTGCAGAAATTTCACACCGTTTCGAAGTAGTCAACAGGGAATCTCCCACGGGGATGCACTCTGGGTAGTGAATGATGTATATCTGGAGAGAAATATTGTGGAATCGATGCTAGAGATCAATCACTTAAAAGAAATACAGTCATTTGGGACAGTTTCTTTTCCAGGGCAGAAAGCAACTCTGCTGCAAAACCACTTTCTGCACAATGTACATTGGTATGCAGAAGTTCATTTATAATATATCTCAGGAGATGCTGCAGCTTGCACGCAGTTATTTAAATAGTTTGGGGACTTGGCAAGAGAGATTTACTCTCACTCTCCACACATTTTATTATGGAAGGTTTATCATCAATATTAAAGTTTAATTCCCCCAAAGCAGTGCATTAATACATTCATAAGCTTTAATACCTCGAGCTTTGTGCCCACCTTCATCATATATTGAACACAATTGTCAAACAGCAGTTCCATACTTTCCTGTCCTTCTTTTTCATTTTAAAGGGATTTCGGAAATATTTCAAAAGCACGGGGTCACTTTGATGCACTACATTTTGCCTAATTTTAAATGTCTGCCATGCAGAAAATTGAGTTTTATGCTTTTCAGAGTAAAAACAAAGAGCGCAGACCCCCAGCTCTCACAGTTCATTCTTTTCAAGCAATTTTGCTAATCACATATGGACCTTTTGGTACATTTATTATTTATTGCTTGCCCCTAAATCCTGCTCTCAAGTTCACCCATAATCATTTGGGGTTTATGCCCTTTCAATATTTAAAAGTCATCTTTTGCTTTGTGTAATAAACTTAACATTGGGAGTCATTTCCCAGTAAAGATCAGCCCACTATTCCAAATCCTGTAACTACTTCCAACAGGCCAGTGCCTGTCCTGAGGGGGTCCTGTGCTTCTCCTGCATTCTGAGGTATTGCATGAGAAAATCATGTGTCTTAATTAACAGCTAATTAGCATGATGGCACCATAAACCATTTTTTCTTGTGCGCTCTGAGCAGAGAGGAAGTGGCAACCAAGAGCACACAGCCAACACACAAAAGCAGCAAGGAAGGACATTAAAAATAAAAGAGGAAAATAATTTCATTGCCATGAAAGAAAGCAGACAGCAGTCTTATTAGAGGAGGAAAAATAAAAGTACTCCCAGAGGCATTATCATTTGTCAGAATTGCTGCTGCTCCTTCCTGACACCATGGCACACGTGGGGAAATAAGGGGGAATTCAGAGATCATCAGGAGAGCTTTAAAATTGGCTTTTGGTATCCAAGACAGTACGCACCGAGAACCAACACAGCCACAACCCCCCCCCCCCCCCAACTGTCTGTGAGTGAAACCTTAATTCAATATGTAATTTAATTTGGCTTCTGCTGCCTATAATTGCTTCCATCCTCAAGAACAGCTGGCAGGCACCAAGACAAAACGCACACCAGGACAGCAGGAGGGAGGGGTTTAATTAATTTTTAAAATCGTTGTATTTTATTTAGCTTTTGCTGCCATCTACAGTAATCATCACAAATCTGCACAAGGACCAGGTACAGCTCCAAAGCAACAAAATAAACCTTCAGCACAGTAACAAGCTGGGCTAGACACACACCAGGGGACTTCCACTGTCACTGGAAGATCTAATAAACCTTCTTTGCAGATAAACTTTCTGCCTCAGCTGGGGCCCAAAAATTCATTTACAGCTATTTGTCAGCTCTGTAAATGAATTAACTCGTCCACATAGCTCCCAGACACAAGCACAGACTTCCTGAGTCTGTGTGCATCAACAAGGCACCAGTGCTGGCTACGAACTGATGAAAGTTTTAATTTCTCTGTATGAGATTGGAACACTGACTGGCTCAATTCAGCATCTGATTTTTCCATATGGCCACATCACAAAAATGTGGACACCATAAGTCATCAATTTGCTAATCTGCTCCCAAAGAGCCTTGTGTAATCAAAATATTTTTCACTTGCTATCTTAATTAATGGGATTTTTTACATTCCAGAGTAAAGCTGCACTTCTTCAGAAACCCATCCATCTAATGAAGCCTGTCTGGGGCACAAAGCAAGATGCACGAGGGATGCTAGAAATGTTAGCAGGATGAAACAAAACACTCTAAACAAGAATGCAGCATCTGCTTTGATGTAATTTTAACTTACAATTAAGCCATTTGAAGGCATTACACCTCAGACCCCGGCTTCCCTTTTCAGTAACTAATGCATGATTTCCAGTTCCAGGGTCTTATCAGTGGTCCCACTGAGATTTTCATCTCAGCTTTGTCAGTGCTACATAGCAGCACCTGAACCAGCACAAACCCTAAAATCCAATTTCTAAATAGATTGAGTCTAATCCTTTTTTTTTCCTCCTGTGATTTGTAATTTTTCTTTTGGGGAATTTCTACTCCTCCAACAGTTTGCAGACTCCTGCTGCCTTCTGCATAATGACACTTTGTGCTATTCTGAACAGCAGCCTTTCCTGGCTCTCTGAGGAGTAACACACACTGCATTTTCAGCTGTACAGTCCATTCAGAGATGGGCTCTAATGCAACTTTACACCATTCTTACTCCACTGAGTGAGACCAGGCTTAAACTCAGAGTTATCACAGCAGTGGAGAGCACGATTATCACCTTGTCAGAGTTGTCTACTGGCTATCTTTGAAATCCAGTGCTCTCAGATGAGCCTGAAAAAAAGTTACCCAAGGCAAGACACTGCTGGAAAACCAATTTTCTTCCCTTTTTCAACTCTTTGGCAAAGATTCAATCTTATCTGGCATGAGTACATAAAATATTTCTGAGGATTCAACAAAGCCATTTTAACATTTTTTTTATTCATTATTTTAATAAGTCTGTATTAGTTAGTCAATTATTAGGGGTTTTTAGAGGGACAAAGCATCAAAATATTTGTTGATTTAAATTTCTGCCATAACACAATCCACTGAAAAAGATACATTTATCAGCTGCTGGATGGTGAAACCCAGTTTAAGCCATAACAAAATCTTCTGAAGATCAGCAAAAACTGGTGCCAAACCAAACATCTCTTTTCTAGCTACGTTTCAGTACACATGGGGACAATTAACTACATGATATTCTGAGCAAAAGTGGAACTTGGACTGTTTTTGTGGTATTTTTTCTCTATTTCTGATAGCTAGAGACCACAGCAACATCAGGTATGGTTTCTCCTACTTCCTAAGTCATGGAAGGAGAGGTGTTCACACCAGGGCTAAAACCAGAACAGTCTCAGAGCTCCATTTTTACCTTTCCTTCTTCCAGCATCACTAAATTGCCTTCAACAACCTGTTAACAAAGATCCTTGCATGCCAGCAATCAGAAATATTACAAATATTAAAAAAGGTCCATTATATATTTTCCCTTCTTCTTATATAAGGCAAGATATAAAGCCAATAAAGAGAAAACAAAACCTAAAAAGAGAGTCTCAGAAAGAACCTGTTCTGGAGATCAAAGAAGTGAATTCTTGACCACACAAAATGCCATAAAATTAATTCCTTCAGGATTAGGATTACGCCCAACACTTCTCCTTTGCATAAAACATGCACTGAATTTTTTGCACGACTGCTGGAAGAAAATAATCTCAGAGCTGATCCTGAAGTGCTTTTCCCTGCTTGTTATGCATATGGCATCCGTGAGGGTACAGGCTGCCCTCAAGCCAAGGAGCTGTGCTGCCAACAGCTCGCTACAGTTCCGACATGAAACCTTCTAACCCAGCAGACAAGCTTTCCTCAAATAAGCTTCTCACAGACAAGTTACGAGGGGTTTTTTTAGTTTTTTAATTCAGTGAAGTTTTATTAATAGAGCTGAAATCTGTAGGCTAAAAAAACCCATGAAATAAATACACCAAGGCTGTTTACGTTCTGATCTGTTTGCAGTTTTACCTCTGCATATTTTACGGCCAGTTTATCTATTTAAGAGTCCCCTCATTAAAACGTAACATGAACTAGGGAAAAAAGCTGCAAACCCAAAAAAAAAAAAAGTTTACATTGTACAACATTTATTCTGTGTCAGTCTGTGAACACAGTGGGAAACTAGTTTCACCAAATTAGATTTGAAAACCAACGTGGTTCCTTTTAGAAAACCACTGAGTACATCTGCAGTCAAAAGGACAGGCAGAACTTCAGTCCAATCTGTTTCTAAACATTCTCATCATTCTATGTGGTGAACTATTTCCCAGTTAAAAAAAACTATTATTAAATGTCAAGTGAGAAATTGGCATGAATGAAAGGTGCAATTGCTTACAGTTTTAATAATTATTTTTTAAATGCAGCATTATTACACAACTGCATACATAACTTATTTGTTCACACAGGGCACTGGATATCCAAAGAAGCAATTGCTAATAGACAATGAACTGCAGGAAATCATAAAATCTATGGGCTGCAGACAAAATAAGAAGTGCAGGGTATTTGCAGTTTGGGTTTATTGCAGTTAAAGCCACCATGATAAATTTATAACATACCTGAGAGTTGCAAGCTCTCAGTGTGTTCACACGTACACCAAACCCCAGCATTAACGCCATAAATAGATGTTTCTATTGAAACTACTATCTTATTTGTTGGAAATATACCTGAAAGTGTTCAAGTAAAGAAGGCAGTGAGAAAGCAGACTGACTGTTGTTAAAGGGCTGCTCTGGTACTTAGTCTAATTAATTACCAGTTCTGTCATCAATTCCCAACACAGCAAACTCACCCAGTTTAGCTTTCATTTGTAGAACAGGAATAAGGCTTTACCCCACTTTTCCCCAGGCATCATTTATGAGGAGCTCACTCAAAGAACTTCTTTTGGAGGCCTTTACAGAACGTTCACTGCAACAGACTTGCTGCCTTTGCAAATTAAGACCATGGGCAAGTGCCTACTTCATGTTGCTTTGCTGCAGAAGCAGCTTGTGAAGCTGCTTTTCTTCAGAAAAAGCTGACAAAAAGCCTCATAGCTGGACATCTCAACTCTCCCAAAGTGCTGCAAATACCAGAATTTTAACAGGCTGAATGTTTTCATGCAGCCACAGAGTGAAGAACAGGGATACTAAGCAAGAATGTCTCACAGGGAAACGTTACTTGAAAATCTTTTGTAACTCCAGATCAAACATCTCTGACTCACATCTGGACAAAATTATTTGGAGTACTTGAGCTACATTTAAGGTATCCCATTTTCAGAATCAAATGGCTCATTTTATAAAGACTAAGGTGATTTATTGCAATCCAAGTAAAAAAATCCCAGGGCATCCAAAAATCACCAGAAGACTTTAAAGGGCCCAGTAAGTGCCTCTGATCAGAGTGGAAATAAAAACTGGCAGAACCACACCAGGAATGTTTCTTAACAGGGTTTGGAGGGTGAGGTGGGGCAGGGGATTTCTTTATTACAGAAGCGTCCTGGTTGTGGTCACGATTAACAACATTAATTGAAGCAAGAATAACTGGTGATAGCAAAATAAAATTGATAGCTCCAAAAGTTCAAAACCTTCTGTTTATTCCCTTTGTTTTTTTTGAAAAATTCCTGCTGAAACAAAATACCAGTGCTCAAAGGAAATCGTATTCTGTACACACTCTATGAGCCACTGGGCATTGCTTCAGTTACAGCCTCCAGTCACAAATGTGCTGAACAGTTTAGATTTAAAATAATATGAGAATAACAGGCATCCTTCGCAGACACTGCTCGATCCTGAAATACATGGGGTGGGAGGGAAGAGTGGCACGTTTTACCTTGGCTGCCAAATGCTCCCGAAGAGCTGCAGCTCCATGCTAAGTACAGCACTTGGGGAAAGCCAGGAGAACACAGAAATCCTCCAGCCAGTTGCCTACAAAAGCATTCCCATTATTCCCTGGGAAATTAGACATGGTGTATGTGTCAGAGTGTCCACGGACAGCACTGCATGTGGTTTGGGGAATTTTAACCCATCACCAGCATCATTAGAACTCAAACACACATAAGCAGCAAGTAGCTGTACCAAATTTGCACCTTTGGGGAAAACCACGCATTTCAGAAAAAGCACACTGAATTATCCATCCAGCAGGCCCAAAGGGATTATTATGAATTTCCAAAGGTAATGTTTCTGATTGAATGCAAGTTAAAGAGGTGTACAAGATAAGAAAAATACTGAAGTTTTATGTAAAATGTGCTTTTCCTCATGACACCACGTTTAAACATCGCTCCCTTCTCCAGAGTGCACTCAGGTCAAGGAGCAGAGAATTCACATCTTCATGGGATTTAGCCAGGGCCTAGGTCAGATTGGTGACCAAACCTGCATTCTCTAAGAACTTTTCAGTACTCAGAATCTCCCACTGAGCTTCAGGCTTCAGTCTAAAAGGAAAAATACCCCTAAAGGTACTATAGCAGCTGTGAGGATGGCCTGAAGCAGCACAGCTGGAGTCAGCAGAGTGGAAAGAATGATTTATGGATAATTAGGTAAATAACTGGTGTAAATCATGGAGGCAAAGAGTTGAGCAGAAAGGCTGAGAGAAAGAAAATTATTCCTGACAAAACAATGAGATGTGACCAAAGACTCCTCAGTCCTGGGGTGACTTTTCAATCAGTACAGCACCCACAGGGTTGGACTCACAAGGAAGCCCCAGGTGAGTGCAGGCAGGACTAAAACAAAGAGAAAATGCTACAGAGGCTTCCCTTTTTCCACAAACGGGCAACATTCTCAGTCAAACTCTTTCAAGGTTGCCTGCAGAGCCCCTTTGCGTACGTCCCTGGTGTACACACAAGTCTGTAACCTGCCTCTTGTCTTTGCAGGCCCTGGTGTGTGACAGATGCCATCCTGAAGGCCTTCCACAGCAACAAACAGGACAGACAGACATTAAACCACGGGCAAATCAGAGGCTCTTTGGTTCTGACTCAAGGCTTCAAAATGACTTCCGAGAGTGTAAAACTCCACACAGGTTTGTCAGCCATAAGAGGCCAAAAGATGAGCCAAAGGGCAATCGCAGCTTCCAGCTTCCCCTGGGGAGCAGCCCGGGAAAGGGCCACAACTCAAAGTGACTTGTCACCAGCTCCAGCCTGAGCTGGGGCTGTCCCCAGACCCAACCAAGGCCCAAGGATGTCCATCTACATCTGGAGCAGGAATTGCTGGATAGCTTTTATTGTGAGATGACCACCGGAGGGACCCAAACACGTAGGTGCTGATGGGTTCTGTACTTTTCCACTACAAACAACTAAATTAGCTCTAATATAACATTGAAAATTCCTGCTTTTACCCTGGCTTGAATGAGATGGTGCAGAACAGGCCTATGATTAACTTTCCCATTTCAGATGCAATACTTGAATCGGAAAGCTCGTCTGATACTGCTGAGAGCAGGGAGACAGCAATTTCCCTTTCTGTATCATGCCCTGACAATGAGCTGACACTATTTTAAAAGTACTGAGCAATTCAAAAGGCTTCCAGGTAGCAGAGATTTAAATGTACTTTGCAAGCTGAAATGGGCTCAGGTTTTGCACTCCCTTGGGAAAAAAAAAAAACCAAAAAAAAAACATTACTCCCTTTATAATTACAAAAGTGCTCATCTGAGGGAAGGGTTAAGGCCATGTGCTGGAAGCTACAGAAATGTCAGTCATGGACCATTAAATAATCATATTGACAGAGCACATTTTTAGGTGTGTTTTACAAGTAAATCTGGCTACAAAGCATGACACAAGCAGGAAATGTCTTGTTCATCTCCATCTGCATAGCGGGGAGCAAGGGGAACCGCTCCAGTGATTCTTTACGCCAAAACTTCATTACGAGCAAAAGCCAAAACAGTTCATAAAAGATCAGAAACAGTTACAAGGACATTCCACAGGAAAAAAACCCATCATTTTATAGCTAGAGCTGCCTTATCACGCGAATCCAAATCCACTGCTTTTCTAGGTACTCTTTGCTCCCAGCAGCTACAAATGATATTGGTGATTCATTTCATTTTTGTAGCAGCAGCAAAAATCCGAGCGCAACACAAATAGGAGGAGGCGCAAATGAGGGACAAAGAGTGGGAAAATAGTGAAGATACCGTAATTACATCCTCCAGTCATGTTACATCTTGAAGGGATCTCAGATGGGAAGAAAGAAGCTTTGAAGCATTAAACTTTAACAACTGAACCAGTCATATTGCTGTATCAACTGTGAGCTAAACCTCACAGGAGGGAAAGGCAAGTTGTACTACTCATCTCTCCAGATATTGCCATTCACACGCTGCATTCTCATTCCATTTACCTGTCATGTGTGTGCATTAAATACGTCCCAGTTATATCCATCAATGCCAAGACAAAAACTGAGATGAAAGTCTTCCAATGTCCCCTTCACCTGAGAGAAACTGGAGTTTGAAATCCCTGTTTATGGACTCTGCTTCTGCCTCCTCCCTACCTGGGGCTGCAGGTGCTACAGGAATAAGGACAGGGCACAGCTAACCTGTGCTGCAGGTGGAACTTTTGTTTGATCTGCAATGCTCAAATGAGCATTCAGAAAGTTCCACTCACCTGAGCCATGCCCCTGAGCCCAAAAACCGTCACAAGACAAACCTGTTGCATGCTGCCGTCCTTTCCTCACTATCCACAGTGCCACATAAAACAGCACCACCCACCTGGGTGGCCAGAAATACAAACCATTTCATTGTGAAAATTGGTTTTCCTGCTGCAATTGATTGTGTTTAAGTAAAACACACAGATCATTCCTGCTTCAGATTTAGAATAAACTCAGTTTGGTGTTGTGGACAACACCCCACTGGAAGGAGCAGCTGTTACACCAGAGAGCCCATATATTGTTTATATATTGTAGATATTTATATAGATGCTTATAGATTGTCTGCATTTGGTTTTACCCAAAATACTTTGGAAAAGTCAATTAAAATTAGCAAGAACATATCAAAGACAGACACACACCTGTAGTGCAACCTTTGCAATGCATGTTTTTCCCAAAATAATCTGATGGCCAAGTGTCCAAAATTATTGCTTCCCAGGAGACGCTGATGTTTGCAGCCTTCGAATTCTCCAGATATCACAGCTAGAATGGCAACTCCTCCTCAGCACAGCATGGCTGTCCCAGGGGGATTAGGAACCGAGCCTGGCATCAGCAATCAGTCGGCATCCCACGTTCCAGCTGCTCCCAAGGGTGCAGGAGGAGGGTGGGAGGCATGAAGGACTCAAACAGCTATTTGCATTTTCAGCAAAAGAGACAAATTTCCTCAGTGCCCCAGTTTAAACCATAAATCAAAGATTAAACCACCCCTAGGTAGTGCCTTTTTGATAAAGTGTAAGCTAATGATGAGTTGTGATAATACTGTGATCCCAAATCTTACTCTCCAATCTCATCCAGCCCTTCCAGGGACAGGTCTTTGCTCCAATTTGGGGCTGCAGCACACGGCAGGGTCCTCCCAGCTGGGCAATTCCAACCAGGAGCAGCAGGAAGATGCTGGTGATGCCAATGTTATTTGCCCAGCTGATTTGTGGGACTGATCATATTTCCTCTTCGAGCAAACACTGCTTGACGTAAAAGGGAAACTACCTTGCAGAGCTTTTTTAAAGCTCTCGCTCTGTTAAGGAATATTCCAACCATTTTCCTATTTTAACTAAACAATTCTTTCCTGGAGCACCACGGCTGTGTACAAACAATGGTATTTTAAAATCACACATTAATTGACTATTGAAGGCACGAAACGCTTCTTTTGCAGTGATCTTTCATTGTGACGTGGGCAATTATCTTCATAGATAGGAATCTATAGCTCCCAGAACTGCTGGACAATTAGTGAGAGTTCATGATGATCCATGCACGCCTCGTTACTGCAGGCATGGATCAAATGGTAAACTAACAGTGACCGCCTCTCAGAGCCACAACTGCAAGCTGCTGTTCAGAATAAGTCTGCTGCTTTACATGGGTTTTGAACACACATTTCATTACCACAAAGGGCTCCTGTGTGTCACACTGGGAATCATTTCACCAAGATCCCCCTCTGCTAAATTCCTGTGTATACTTGGTCAGTTGGGAGGCTGCAAGGAAACATTTCTGCTCATGCAGAGTACATAGATTTGAACCTTTTAGGATTTCATCTTCAAAGTCAGATCTCCAGAAGGATCTGAACAGCTCTGGAATCACTAAGTTTATGGTCCTATCTTGCATCACTAATTACTTGGATCAAACCCTTAATTCCTCGAAATGTTCTCAGGCATGAGGGGATCTGCCCACACACTTCCAGCGTGAACAAGAAGTAAAACAGCCAAGTCCCTTTTTAAACCTACTAAAAGCTAGGGGTACCCAGGCTCCCACATGCACTTGGATCTTCTGAAAATTGTACTAGAAAGAAAAAAATCCACTGATAACTCGGAGCCTGGCCCTGTAGTCCCAGCACAGTAAAACTCTCATGACAATTCAGTGCAAACTGCACAAAAGATAGCACAACAAAGTTTTCATAAAAAGAATTGTTCCAGAATTATTCCACAGCAGCATCAGCCAGGAGAGGAACAACCAAGGCCTGACAGAGCCAAGCGGAACCCTGGCCACGGCATGGAACCTTTCTGGGTGTCAGAGCATTTCATGCTGGCTATCTGCAAACACTCCCTTCCTCTTGCTTCTCAGCCCCCATTTCCCACCCTGAAAGTTCTCTTCTACCCCAGGATCTGCAAACTTTCAGACTGTTTCTTGCCACATCGAGCAAACTCCAATCAGTGTGACAAGAACTCAGCGGTGTGGGATAGGTTTAAAACTTACTTTTTGAACACTCAAAATTGGTTCCTACAGGCCATTTTTTACATCAGTTGTCAGCACTTAAATGCCACAAAAGCTTTCAGCATGAGTAAGCAATGCCATTTAGAAAATCCATTTACTTTGTCTCTACCAGCAGTCATCCTTCATCCTTTTTTTGTGAACATTTTAGGAAACAAATTTTACTTACAGGGGAACAACCACAGAGAGAAAATAGTAAGTTAATACCCTCAAGCCTGCACAGAAGTAGTAATATATTTTAGACAGGTGGGATAACACTCAACTGAATAGCCAGAGCTGTGGCACAGAGGCTTTTATCCAGAGATTGATCTAACCACAACTTACACCAGATTAAGCTCACACACTTCATCTGTGCAAATATGAGGACATAGCCCACAATGCCATAATTTAACTGATATATTGGGATCATTTTCCCTCCACCTCCCTAAGAGTGTTCTTTTAGACTTCCTAATCCTGCTTACTTTCTACTTCCCCCTAATCTGACACTCCCAAATCAAAAGTCACTCAGGCAGCTTTGAGGTTCTCTCTCAACAGTGATTTAGTTCACGAGACAGAAAGGCTTCTTTGCTTCTATTTATATGGGCATCCATGGAAACTCAAGTCTCATTAGAGTTTTAATCATTTTTGATAGTCTGATGGCAGACTATTACATGAATATTACTCTCAGTGAAAGTACTCTAATCAAAAGTGATAATATTGTTAAATTTATCAATAAAAATACAACCAAAATCCCCTACTAATTGGTCAGTGTTATTTCTTACGTAAAGAGATGCTGTTTTCTTCAGTCCCAGCAAAAACTTTTGAGATGCCATGTTCATAATCAATTCACCTTGAAGAACTGAACTACCAATCAGCCCTTCTGCTTCCATTTCTCTCTGTTTCTATTATTCCCTTTTTTTTCCTAATTCCTCTCTGAACTCTCAGTTGTCCCTTTTTGGGGGTTTTTCTTCTCCACTATTCCACATTCCATAAATCAGGTAAGGAAAACCTTCCGACAGAACACTGCAGTGCCTGAAGGATGAGGAAGGAAGCACCAGGAACTTCACAGCCGCTCTAAGGACACTCACGAATTAACCACCAGGGCAGCGACACTCGTTTGTTCAGAAGATGCAAAAACCAGCCTCAAAGCAGAGGCAGATATTGCAAAGCCAGACCAACCAAAGCCCTCGGGGGTCCTGCTGGTGGCAGCCCGGGCACTGTGTGCGCTACCACCCTGTCCCGGGGAGTGCCTCTGTGCAGTGTCCCCTGTCCTGGGGAGCGGCTCTGTACCGGGTCCCACTCTCTCGGAGAGGTGGCTCTGTGCTGCTGTCCCACTCACNCCCGGGGAGCTGGCCCCGTGCCGTGTCCCCTGTCCCCGGGAGCTGGCCCTGTGCCGTGTCCCCTGACCCCCTGTCCCGGGGAGCTGGCCCCGTGCCGTGTCCCCCTGTCCCTGTCCCTGTCCCCCCGGCCGGTGCCCGCTCGCAGCCGCAGCGCCGCGCGTGTCCCGCAGGGGGCGCCTGTGGCCCGGGAACGGCGGCGGCTCCGGCCGGGAGCGCATCCGGA